>JAVJIF010016343.1:0-106552 GCA_038442645.1 Agave tequilana
GATTTTCAATAAGGCATACAAGGCATGGTCGCCCATCCATCCACCCTTATAGGGTAGAGTTTTCAAAAATAGATTTGAAAATAGTTATAAATTGAAAACACTACAAAATGAAGAAAAACTAGTTAAAAGTAATTTTTGAAAAACTAATTAAAGATCCTTCAAGCATGAAAACATATCATGTGTATCTCATGAATTATACTGAATATACAAAAGATGATACTTGAAATCTATAAAGCTCAAAAGTGTTCATGAAATAAAGTCATGAATAAACAAAGAAATAATGTGAGTGTACAATCATCATGTGAATAGCATATTCATGAAAATAGTCAATAAGGCTCAAGACAAACATGAATATCATTTTATCAAACAAATATGAAAATCATAAAGATTTTATTTTTCATTTAAAAATAAACTTCAAGGTATATGTATGATTTAACAAAACTAACAATACGCATACATATCCTAAGCATAGATGAGTCTAAAATAGAGTATTGCATGAAGAGCAAATGACTCAAGGGTATACACGTATATTTATTAGATTTGAACAAAAATACATACATGAAGCAAAAACATGCACATAGATAGGCAAAATGAGTATAAATGAGAGAATCATCAAAACTTGGCTATACATATGCATGTGTGAGTACAAATGAACAATGAAGTGCAAACATATATGAATCAAATGTTGCTTACTACTTGTACAAGCATAGACACAAGTTTTGATAAAAACTACATCTAAACAAGTATTTACCTTATGAAATACAAAAACAAAACATGAACATACTAAAAATTATCAATGTAAAAGCATGTAAATAAAATAGGAACTTAGAGATAGTTACCAAAACCATAAACACTATACTCAGCCTCCAAAATATGGTGGTCTTTCTACCAAACTTTCTTGATAGCGGTACATCAATATGTAGTGTCCATCAAGCCCATGCATCCATCACCAAGGCACCAATTCTCTCACGTCATGTGAGAGCCCACCTACATTAAACACAAGAGGTGAGAACTTTGGTACCCATTTTCTTTCGAGTCCATGGGGGTTAGCATTATTTAGATCCCAAACATTTTGATTAGCAGAATTAATAGAATTTACTCTATCATAACAAAATTTTGCTAAATGGCCTTTGCGGTCGCAATGTGTACACTTGTACACTCTAGAATGCACATGAGAGTGAGTGTGATCATGATGGGCAAAATGTGCATATGTGTGCCGTGGGTGATGTGCATGAACATGTGGAGCTTGTTTTTTTTGAAACAAGGTTTCAATCTATTATGATTGAATGCACAATTGCTCAAAATTGAGCTTAAATTATCTATTCTATTTTTCAAAAATTTAATCTCATTTTTATCAATGGTTGCATGAAAAGCATGGTGAGAATGAGAATCAACAATTTTATTCTTTTTAGAAACAATTTTCTTTTCTTTTTCAACAATTTCCTTTTAAAGAGTTGTTTTTATTCAAAGCAACTTATTTTTCCTTTTCCACCAAAATAATTTTCTTTTTAAAGAAGTATTTTCTTCACAAAGATCATTCAATTTAGAAGTCAAGGAAATATTGTCCTTTTTCAACATGTCATTTTCTTTTGAAATGTTTTCTAATTTAGTTTGAAAAGAATCCTTTTCATTTAACAAGGAATCAAATTTATTTTTCATTTTCTTATTATCCTTTTTAAGCAACTCATGCTTTTAAGAAGTTGTTGACAAAAAGATGCAAGTTCATTATAAGACATATCAATATCCTCTTCTAACTCGGATTCGGAGTTTACCTCAAGGGGGTTATCCCCTTGGACCATGTAGCATATGTTGAAAGCATCACTTCCATCATCTGAGTCGCTCCCCGTATAGTATTATTCTTGTTTGCCAAGGGAGACTATAGTGTTCCAAACTACAAAAGCCGAATCAAGATTAGAAACCCTAGATAAATATTCATCATTTAGGATACTCTTTAATGCATGGATGTCTTTTGAGTTAGCCTCAAGATACTTGCTATTACTAAAATATGAATCCTTAATGGTAGCAAGATAAACATGAATACCTAGGCCTTTGAGGTACAAGGACATCTTAACTTTCCAAGTTTGGATGTTAAGAATGTCAAAAGTGGGAGGTGATATGAAATCCATGTATGTGTGTACAAATATTGTGATTAGCTATAAAAGAGGATCTTTAACTCAAGGTGGTAAGACCCAAATCAAGAGCACCAAGCTCTGATACCAATTGAAATCACCTAGAGGGGGTGAATAGGTGACTAGCTAATCTAATGGTGAATTAATGTGAAAATAAAACTATTTATGTAAACTAAAAATTATTATGCACAACACACCAAGTATAACACAAGAGCGTAGCCGAATTCCTCGTGAAGGGCTCTGGACTATCTCCTCAAGATTCCTCTCGATAAGAGTTGAGGTGCCGCTTTGGCTCTCCTGGTTGAATACAAGTGTGAGCAAACAATCCCCAAGCATATAACAATATGGCACAAGAATATCAAGCAAGTAAAGATAGGGGCAATATAAGCATGCAAGATATAAAGACAAGTGAGAGATAGAGAGAGAGTAATCGCAAACACGGGTGATTTGTTTCGAGGTTCGAGCACCCTTGCTCTACGTCCCTGCCTTCAACACTATGAAGAATTTTCACTATAAACTGATCCTATCGAATCACTCGGTGCCGCAACACCTACAACGAGTTCACACTAGAACTCCTTCGACCACTAGTCCCTCTCTTGTTCCTGCAAGAACTACACACTGCAAGCACACTAGCTTGCCGAGGCAGCATCTCTATACTGAGCTCCCACAAGAACTCGAAATAATGTGAACCCGCAAGTCCGCCTCCTCAAATACAAAAGTGAATACTTGATGATGTAAACACTTTGATCACCTAAAATAATCTCACAACAATAATCTCACAACAACTCTCTTATAGGAATGATGTAGCAATGGAAAGCTTAAGTGTGTGTGAGAAAAACTTGGATTGATTTGGTGGTGAAAAACTCAAAGAAACACTTTTACAAAACACTCTTGATAAACTCTCCTTTTGATTTGAAAATATTAGCTCTTAAACAAGTGGAGAAAACCTCTGAAATAGATGGGAAAAACAAACTTAAAAACTCTCCTCAATCTTGTAGAAAACAGTCCAAGAAAAGTCCATTTTATAGGCTTCAAAAATGTGGCCGTTGGAGGCTAACTCAGCAGTTCAGATTGCTGTCTGTCAATCAACCACCCGGTCGACTGCCAACTGTCGATTTTTCAACCGTTGGGAAGCTCGGTCGACCGGCCGGTCGATCGCAAACTGGGCAATGGCCCAGCGGTCGATCGCCCGATCGACCGGGCCATTTCCAGAGAGCAGAGGCTCTCTGCGGTTGACCGCACGGTCGACCGGCCCAAGCTGTGCACGTCTGTGCACATCGGTCGACCGGAGCGGTCGACCGACTTCTGGATCGGTCGATCGCCCTTGACCGGCAGAAGGCTGGTCTAACAGTTTTTTAGGGATTAAAAGTTTGTCTTTTTATCTTTAATAAAATCCCATAAATTCTCTAAAAATCTACAAAAATAAGTTCAGTAATATACTTGATATACAAACATGTTTGAGTAAAAATCAAAATATGTTACAAACATTTTGAACTATTTTTGTAATATGAAAGTTTTGCCTTAAATAAAATCTGTATTTTTCCAAAATGATTTTTCCAAATTGAAAACTGATTTTTTCAAAACTCCTCCAAATATAAGAACAAGATATTCTAAACACTTTTAAAGCTTTGTGTGTATGGATATGATCCACTACACATATATGATGAAATCTCTATGTTTTTGATATTTAAGCTCTAAATAAAGTTTTGATAAAACATATGTATAAAAAACCAAACTGGTATTTTCTAAAACAAAAATCTTTTATGAAAACACATATAAATCTTGTGTGTGAGTGTATATGTACTTGAGCAATCCGCTAACTAATCTATCCTTTACACTTTATCTAAAAATAAATCTTACTAAAAACAAACCTAGACACAAGTCTTCTCTTGAAGGCCTTCACTTGAAAATCTTCTTCTTAACGTGGTCCAAACCATGATCCAATGAGTTAGACTCCTCTTGAGTACTTGATGTGGTCTTGATGCACAAGCTCTTGAATCAATACGTGCTAACTCCAAAACTTGAATTGAAATCCTTTGTTGAAGCTAAACACCTACTAAGATCTTGATCACATATCTGAGACTAATTAAACACAAGATCATTAGTGCTATAACTACATGAGTTAATCATCATCAAAACTAGTGTGATGGCCCTTTGGGCCAACACTATCTTCACCTCGGTGTTACAACATTCATCTTCACTAGTTTGTGTGGGTTTCAACCAAAAATTAGAGCATCCTATAACCTACTTCGCCAACCTATAGTGGCGGTGATCGAAGATGGAGCTCCCACACTGGAGGAGCTTGTTGGTGCTTACACCAGTTATGGCTGAAATTACACCTAGAGGAGAGTGAATAGGTGTATAGCTAATCAAATGAAAATTCAAGATAATATAATATGAAATACACAACTGCTCACTCAAAATAAGACTTGAGACCGGTTTCTCCGTGAAGGGCTCTGAACTTCTTCTCGTGATCCTGCTAGATAAGAGTTAAGGTGCTTAATTGCTATCTTATTGGATTAGCATTAATCGACAAGAATAAATGAATGATAAATAAGTAAATAGCGACAATAAAAAAATCACAAACAAAAAGATTTGTTCCGAGGTTCGAGCAATTGCTCTACGTCCCCGCCTTCACCACCGTGAAGGGTTTCACTATCCACTATTGGATCCCCTACAAAGGGATCTTACAACCAGGAATTACAACCACTCGGAGTACACAACTCCTCAACTCAATCCTCTACACCAGAGGCAGCACAAAGCTAATTGAGATAACAAGCTCTGGGTGATCAAGAGATCACAAACACTCTCTTTGCAACTCTCTTACAAAAACTGTATATAGTAGAATGTTTACTTAAAGCTCAAGGATGTAAGTGAGAGTGAAAATCAGAAAAGAGAGATTTTAAGAGCAAAAAAACTCAATTAAAAGTTTGAAAGTAAGAGCACAAAAGAAAACTTAAAATTTTTCTCTTTGAAAGTAAAAACTAAATTTTCAATAGAATTATTGTTGTAAAATATTCAATCCCAATGACCCTTTATATAGGTTTTAGAAAACACTTTTAGAATAGTTTTACCAAGTCTAAAAATGAAGAAATTGACCCTAAAAATTCAACTTTTCACGCTTTAAAAGGAACATGTTTAAAAATATATTTAAAAGAACTGGTCGTTACTGCCAATCTGGCAGTCTGCCAGTCGACCGGCCATTAAAAAAAATTTGACTGCTGTCTGTCGGTCGACCATGTTTAACCGAGACCAAACTACTTACAGTCGGTCGACCGCCCGATCGACCGCAATAAGGGACCGGTCGACCAGTTGGTCGACCGGGAATATGCACAACATGCACACTCGAATTGTCAGAGGTTCGGTCAATCGTGCGATCGACTAACCTAGGCCAAAAATTGGGTCAAAGCAAATTTTGAAGATAAAGAAAATTTTAAATAATTTTTATTTAAATTTGAAAGAGAGAAGACATGTATAGCCATGAGATACAAGTTCTAAACTGAGATGTAAATTTTAAGAAAATGTGGAACAAGTATAAAAAACAAACATGTCAAAACATACTTTTGAAAATGTGCACTTTTATGTGTGTATATCTTTAAGCCTCAAATCTATATTCTACTCTTTAACTAACTAATTTCTTTCAAGGTTCTAATTGACTACAAGAATCTTCAAGCGGGCTTCTCTGATAGTGACATTTGGGTGACACTGAGTGCTTTGAGATATGATCTCGTTCTTGAGTACCCTTGAGCAATCAACACCTTCCTTTAGAGGAAAAAAACATGTTAAATCTTTTTGAATCCTGAAATACACTTTTGAACTTGATTAGTACCAGATAATTTCATATGCTTTGTTATCATTAAAACACAAAACCGGAAATTGTAACCTTTAGGCCAACAATCTCTACTTTTTTGATGATGACAAAACATATAAGCTATTTAAAAGAAAATCTAGGAAAGAGCTTTGTAAAATCCCCCTCAAGTTATGCTAGCTATCAAGTATAAGATATCAACAAGTTATATGATAAAGGCATTGTATAAGAGCATGATCAAACAAATACTAATAAATACTCATAAATACTTCTCTCCCTTTTTGTCTTGCATCTAAAAGGGTAAGCAAAAATAACTAAAAATTAAAACATATGTAGATTTTATTAGAAGAAAAACTCATGAATCAACAATACAAACATTTAATTCTCCACAAATGAAAGAGAATCTGTTAAAATCAAGTGGCTTAGTATAAATATATGCAAGTTGAAAATCAGTTGAAATATAATCAATTTCAATATCACCTTTCTCATAGTGATGTCTAAGAAAGTGATATCGAATTTCTATGTGTTTTGTCTTATTATGTTGATTTACATTTTTAGTTATATGAATAGTATTAGTATTATCACAAAATATCTTAATATGATCATAATGCAAATCATAGTCAAGGAGATTATGTTTCATCCAAAGCACTTGTACACAACAAGCCCGGGCCACAACATACTCCGCCTCTGCGGTGAGAGGGCTATAGAAATTTGTTTCTTGGAAGACCATGAAACAAGATAATTTTCTAGAAACTGACAAGTTTTAATTGTACTCTTCTTATCAATTATACAACCAGCATAGTCAGCATCTGAAAAACTCGTCATGAAAAATTGTCCGATCTTCGGAAACCACAAGCCCATTCTAATAGTGCCCTTAGATGGTAGGGGTTTTTAAAAATAAGATTTGAAGCTATTTTAACATATTATAAAACTCTATCAATTGAAGAATACGAAACTAGTTTTATAATAATTTTGAAAACTAGTACAAAATCCTTTAAGTAAGGAATAAAACAAATATATATTTCATAATATATGAAAACTACACGAGAATCGACACCCAAAAATCTATAAAGCTCATATAAGCTCATGAATCAAAACCATGAGTAAACAAAAGATATATAGAGTGTACAAAAATCATGTAATCAATAAAATCATGGAGATAAGTCAATAAAGCTCCAAAACTAACATGAAAATTCTTTTTCACAAAAAACATGATTTATCATATAAACATGCAAGAATCATCAAAACTAGGACATACAATGTACAATTAAACATATGATTGAGTATAGAAAGAAATGGAGCATGAAAAGCACGTATCTCAAAATTTGGACATGTATAACACAAGTTTCAATAGAACTTGCATAACAATATATGATATAGGTATGTAAGCATTTAAAACACTTTAAAGTTTTTCAATAATACATGCATAACTGACAACCAATCAACTCAACATTAAGTACAAAACAAATATAATTGAGTTTAGATTACTACACTAGCATATAAACATTAAAAGCATTTTAAAAGTGGAGGATGAAAAAGTTACCAACACGATGTAGCCAATTTATTTCTCCAAAATAAGAGATGGTCCTCTCACCAAGCTTCCTTAATAGCGATGCATCAAATATGTTTGTCCTTAAGTTCCAAATGCATTCACCACCAAGACACCAAATCTCTCACCTCTTGCGAGAGTCCACACCTATATCAAACACAAGAGGTGAGAATTTTGGTACCCATATCTTTTGGTTTATAGGGTTAGCACCTTTCCACCCAACCCAAGCAAACTTACTTGCAAAATTTGAAATATTTATTCTATCATAACAAAATTTTGCAAGATAGCTTTACAGCCACAATGTGTACATGTGAACACTCTAGCAAATATATGAGAATGGGTATGATCATGGTGTACATGAGGTGTATGTCGTGTAGGATGTCCATGCATGTGTGGAATTTGTTTCTTGCGAAACATAGATTCTAATTTATTATGTTTAAATGCACATTAGACCAAAGTGGAGCTCAAACAATCAATTCTATTTTCAAAACATGAATCTCATTTTTATCAATAGGAGGTCATGAAATAGTAGCATGAGAAACAACATTCTTTTTCACTTTAGAAAAAGAATGTTTTCCTTTTCTTTCAAACCTATTTCTTTTTCAAGCAGTCATTTTCTTTCAAAGCAATTTCCTTTTCTTTTTCAATCAAAATTATTTTATTTTTCAAAGATTTATTTTCTTTTGATATAATTTCAAATTTATTTTCAAAAGCATCTTTTTCTTTCTTTAACAATTCATATTTTTAAAGAAGTTGTTGACAAGATAATGCAAGCTCATTATATGGCATGTCAACACTTTCATCAAGCTTAGAGTCAAAATTTACCTCAAGGGGTCATCTCCTTGGACCATGTAGCACATGTTGGAAGCATCACTTCCATCATCTAAGTCACTCTCTTTTCGTTTTGCGTTTGTCCTCTAAGAGAGCAGATAGTGTTCCATACTACAAAAGCTGAACCAATATTAGAACCCTAGATAGATAATTATCACTGAGGGTTAGATTTAGAGCATGAAGGCCTTTGCATTAGCATCTAGATATTTTTCATTAATAAAATATGAATCATTAATAGTGGCAAAATAGAAATGAACTCCTATGGCCTTAAGCACATGGACATCTTAACTTTCCAATTTTGGAAGTCAAGAATGTCAAACAAGGGAGGTGACACGAAATCCATGAGTGTGTGTTCAAATATAGTGATTATCTAAATGAGGATCTTTAACTCAAGATTGTTAGACCCAAATGAAGAGCACCAAGCTCTGATACCAATTGAAATTATACCTAGAGGGGGTGAATAGGTGTATAGCTAATCAAATAAAAATTCAAGACAATATAATATGAAATAACACAACTGATCACTTAAAATAAGACTTGAAGCTGGATTTTCTATGAAGGACTCTGAATTTTTCATCATGATTCCTCTAGATAAGAGTTGAGGTGCTCAATTTCTATCTTATTGAGATGAGTATTGATCGACAGGAATAAATGAATGATAAACAAGTAAATGGAGACAATAAAGTAATCGCAAACAAAAAGATTTGTTCCAAGGTTCGAGCCACCGCTCTACGTCCCCGCCTTCACCACTGTGAAGGGTTCAATATCCACTAATGGATCCTCCACAATGGGACCTTACAATAAGGAATTACAACTACTCTGAGTACACAACTCCCCAACTCAATCCTCTACACCAGAGGCAACAAAAAGCGAATTTAGATAATAAGTTCTGGGTGATCAAGAGATTACAAACACTCTCTTTGCAACTCTCTTACAAAAATCCTATAGAGTAAAATGTAAACTTGAAGCTCAAGGATATAAGTGAGAGTGAAAATCAAAAAACAATTAAGAGCAGAAAAACTCAATTAAAACTTTGAAAATAAGAGCACAAAAGAAATCTTGAAACTTTTTCTCTTTGAAAGCAAAAACTAAATTTTCAATAGAATTTGTATATTCAATCCCAATGCCTTTATATAGGTTTTAGAATTGACCCTAGAAAAGGAAGAAAATGACCCAAGAAATTCAACTTTTCACATTTTAAAAGAAACATGTTTAAAAACAGATTTAAAAGAATTGGCCGTTACTGTCAATCTGGCAGTCTGTCGGTCAACGGGCATTAAAAAAAAATTTGACTGCTGGCTCTCGGTCGGCCATGTTTAACCGAGACCAAACAAATTATAGTCAGTCGATCACTGGTCAATCGCAATAAGGCCGGTCGACCGGTTCGGTAAATCGGGAATGTGCATAATGTGCACAACCCAATTGCCAGAGGTTCGATCGATCATAAGGTCGACCATTCTGGCCTGTAATAGGCATGATCGACTGTCCGGTCGACCGACCTAGGCCAAAACTGGGTGAAAGTAATTTTTAAAGATAAAGAAAATTTTCAAATAATTTTTGTTTGAACTTTGGAAGAGAGAAGACATGTATAGCTATGAGATACAAGTTCTAAACTGAGAAAGAAAAGAAAGAGAAAAGAATGCTAAGTTAAGTTAAAAGTAAAAAAAATCAAAAGAAATGAGAATAAAGGGATGTTGTTTTAATTAAAATGAAAAACTAAGTTTAAAAGAAATAGTTGATTTAAAGTGTTTTTATACTAAGAAATGAAAAGAAACAAAGTAAGAAAAGTTACATACCTTTTTGGCTGATTACTTACCTTTATCTTTAGCAAATGTTTACCTTGATTCGGAAGCGATCAGCATATAACCATAAGATCGGATTAAGTTCTTATCCATTTTACATCATCAAGACTTCAGGGAGCAAGCATGAAATGATACAGACTTTTAAAAGAAGGAATCCATCATAATGAGCTATCGGTGGTATGAGCTATTGGTGGTACTCACAAAGGCAAGGCGATTCCGATGTTAGAAGACTTACTTGGATTGTAATCAAAACTAAAAGAAGTAAAAAAGAAAGGTAAACTTTAGATTAAATTATAAAATGATGAAAGAAGGAAAAAAGATTACATCGGTGTCACTCTCAATACAATTTTTCCTTTCTTTCTTTTATCAATCTTTTCTCTAACCTAAATTTACAAATAAACAAAAAAGTATATAAATAAAAACAAAACCGAAGTTAAAATTAGAAACAAAAATCCTAATCCTAACTCTCTACTGGAGTGGTGCTCATTTGCCTCTAAATTGTGGAGTATTTATAGGAGAAATGGAGTGGGAGAAGCATTTAAATATGGGGGAGCAAACGCTCCCCCAACCACCATAACAAATTTGCAGATCTGTGGCCTGGATCTGGCCTAATTGGACAGATCCGGGGCGGGGTCCTTCTTTTTTCAATTCAAATTGTGCAATATTTATAGGAGAAATGTTAAAAGATTGGGATGTTCTCAAAAGTGAGTCATATTCGTGACTTTCGCAAAATGCTTTGTATTGATATTGTACTCTTACAAGAAACCAAGACATCATTTACTTCATAATCTTATTTTAGATCCATTAAGGGTTCTTTTTATGGCTTGGAGCTATTTGAACTCTCTATAGGGCTTAAGAGGCCACTTTATAGGATAGTGTGATAGTGTTTTTTGACTGCTCCAGTGAATTGGTGGGGGAATTCCTACTATTGGTCAAACTAATTCACCAAACTGGCCAGCATTTTGTGAGATTACATCGGTCTATGCCCATATCCAAAGGGATATAGGGATACTTTTTAGCAGAAACTTTGGGGTACAAGAGGTTGGGTTGTTGGGCCACGGGTAATAAGAGAGGATTTTAATGTCACTAGATTCTTTGTGAATGAACAGTCCCAGATATCCATCTTCAAGGAATGAGAGGGTTCAACGATCTTATCTGATTCCTCGATCTCATTTAGCCCCCTCTAGTTGGTCATTCCCACACTTGGACAAGCGATTGGTAGACGCCGAGTTCTACAAAATTGGATAAGTTTCTCTTTCTCTTTTTCTAGAATGGGATAATTAATATCCAAGATCTTCAGCTTGCGCTCTTACACGAATCCTTTACTATAAGATGCCAATTTTTGTTTGATACTGGGGAAATTCTGACTAGCTCTTTTATCATCTAATTTTAGAACATATAGCTATCTCATGAGCATTTTAATAGAGATATGTGCCATTCTTGCACTTCCAAACGATGACAGACTTTTGAAACTTCATTTGAGATCCTTTCTTAAGTCCTGGATCCGACAAAAATTTTCTCATGCGATTTCTCGTAAACAAATTCTACTAATATCCATTCAAATCCTCGAAGCTATAAGTGATAGTCATCCTCTTATGCCAATGGAGGAAAATCAAAATCCTCATTGACCATGCAATTAGAGCAAACCTAAAATACTAAGGAGACTATGTGGGCACAAAGGGCACGAATCAAGTGGCTTAAAGAAGGAGATAATAACACCGTATTCTTCCATCACATGACTAATTGGTGGAGATGCAAGAATCACATTTCCTTACTAGAAACTGATGAAGAAGAATTATCTAGCATGATACTATTTTGAATGCCTTCTCTAGCTTCTTTCGCGGTCTTATGGGGACGACGACCCTTTCTTTTGATATTGGAGTCAATTGGTAGCAACTTTAATCAACTGGAGAACAGTCTTCTCTCCTGGACCTTGAAGAGCCTCTCATAGAAGAAAAATCCATGTAGCTGTGTTTTTATTAGGATTAGATAAAGTGCCTGCCCTGATGATTTCAATATAAGATTCTATCAACATTTTTGGCAGATGCTTAAACTAGATTTTCTTGACATCTTCTAAGCCTTATTTGATAGAAATCTTAACATGTTATATTTTAATAGAGCCTACATTGCGCTTGTGCCTAAGATGGCAGGAGCTAGAAGAATTCGTGATTTTTCCCTATTAATTGATTAATGACATCTTCAAAAATAATCTCCAAGGTTCTTACATGCAGAATCAAGAAGAAAATCAGTGACTTAATTAATCCTTCTCAATTTACTTTTATCCACAGACGATCTATATAATATAGCATAGCTTCTGCCTAAGAAATCATTTCTTCATGCACTAAACATAATTGGTCAGTTTTTTCTCAAGTTGGATTTTGCTAAAGCTTTTGACATGATTGATTGGTCCTTTCTTCTTAAGGTTCTTCAAGCCCGAGTCTTTGATGATGGATGGTGTGGGTTGATTCGTAATTCACTTAGCCCGAATTTCTCTTCTGTCCTTGTCAATGTCTTTTTCCCTCTAGTTGGACTTTGCTAAAGTTTTTGACATGATTGACTTGTCCTTACTCCTCAAGTTTCTTTAAGCCCGGGGTTCTGGTGATAGATAGTGTGGTTGAATTCGTACTTCACTTAGCTCAGGTTTCTCTTCTGCCTTGTCAATAGTGAAAGTACACCTAGAGGGGGGTGAATAGGTGTACCGCTAATCTAATGAACTAAATGCGGAAATTAAAACTTAATTGCAACTACACTTAATGCAACAACGAGTGTAGCTGAATTCCCGGTGAAGGGCTCTGGACTAACTCCTCTTGATTCCTCTGAATAAGAGTTGAGGCGCTATATTAAGCTCTCGTGGTTAAGCACAAGTGAGGCACACACAAACAAGCCAAGCATATAAGTATGATATGACAATATGAAATGATGCAAGGCACAATATAAAAGAGAGAGTTAGAGAGACAATGGATCGAACACAAACACAAGTAATTTGTTTCAAGGTTCGAGTCACTGCTCTACGTCCCCGCCTTCACACAGAAGGATTTCCACTATCTCGTCCACACAGGACTTCCCACACAAGGACCTCCACTGAGGATTTGGGTAAATACAACCGGGAGTACACAACTCCTCTCTCAACTGAATACAACCTCTCACAGAGGCTAGGCACAAAGCCACACAAACACCACCTCACACAAGAGGGGTAGGCACTTAGCCAATACAATACAATCACCTCACACTTAAGGGATTCCAACACAAACTCTACCTCTCACTAGAGGGAGCTAAACACAACAATCTCCACCTCTCACTAGAGGGAGCCAACCACAACTTCCGCAATCACCTCACAATAGAGGGATACAAAATCAATCACCTCTCACTAGAGGGATATCACAAAGATGGAAGTTTACAACTTGGTGGTTTATCTCAACCACAAACAATTTTCCCACAAATAAAGATCCTATAGATAGGATAGCAAGATATGGCTCAAGTGTGGAAAATAAAGTGTTTTGATCAAAGAAAATCACTTGGGAAAAACACCAAATAGATATAGATTTTTAGACCAAAAACCAATTTCCAAAAGACTATTTTCTTTGAAATAAAAATACTTTAAAACAAAATAGAGAATAGGAATTTGAACCCAAAACTTTTTGCTTAAAACACTTAGGAAGTGTGAAATTTTTCTCTCTTAAAAATCTTAACCAAAACAGCCAAGAGATGGGGTATTTATAGCCCCTAGAAAATTTTGTCCGTTGGCTGCTGACTAGGCCAGAAATGGCCTTCCCGGTCGACCGGCCAACGGTCAAAAATTTGACCTTGAGCCTGCCGGTCGACCGCCCGGTCGACCGTGCCAATCCAGAGAGCAGATTGCTCTCTGGCCGGTCGACCGCTCGGTCGACCATGCCTTGCTCACGGTCGACCGCCCCCACCCGAGAGTGGGGCACTTGCAGTTGGTCGACCACCCGGTCGACCGGCTCAAGTGGCTGATCAGCGTGCACAAACTTGTGCACGTCGGTCGACCGGTCCGGTCGACCGCCAGAGCCTGGCAGGCAGCAATAAGGGACTGAAAACTTGGGTTTTTAATATCCTAAAAAATCTCATAAAATCTCTAAAAATCCACAAAAATAAGTTCAGTATAATACTTTGAAAATCAAACATGTGTGAAAAAATTCAACACATATTTCAAACTTTTTGAACCATTTTTGTGTTATGAAAATTTTGCCGAAAACCAAAATCCGTATTTTCTAATACTTGGATTTTTGAATTGAAAATTCGTTTTGTCCAAAACTCATCCAAACATAAAAACATGATACTTAAACAATTTGAAGCATGTTGTATATGGATATAATCCAATATACATGAAAGATATATATATCATTGTTTTTGATATTAAATCCGAAATTATGTTTTGTTAAAACACTAAACTCCGAACACATGAATAGGCATATCAAAATAAGTTTGTCTAAGTAGTTGAAGCATGCATGTATATAGAACAAATCTAATATACATTAAACCATGTAAACTTGTTTTGAATCTATCTATTCATGAAAACCAAGATCGGTTAAACCAAAAACCAAAAACCAATAAACATAAAAACTAGAAACAAGTGTGTGTATTGTGAACTTGAGCATATCACACTATCTAGTCTTTACAAATGGATCTAAAAAAAAAAATTAAACTAAGTACCAAAGTCTTCTTGACGAACTCTGTCTTCAAGTCGAGTCGATCCAAACCGTGATCCACCGAGCTTGACTCCAACGAGTGCTAGGTATGAACTTTGTCGCTCAGGCTCTTGAATCACCATGTGAGAAGCTCCAAAACACCTTTGTTGAAGCTAATCACCTACTAATATCTTGGTAAAGTATCTGAAACTAAACATCACAAGATTATTAGTAAACATAACTACATGAGTTAATCATCATCAAAACTAGAGTGGAAGGCCTCTGGGCCAACAAATAGTCAGCCTGGAACCCCCTTCAGACGTAGATATGGGTTGAGGCAAGGTGACCCCCCTCTCACCATACCTGTTCATTGTAGGAGTTAATGTACTCTCTCGTATATTGAGACTTGCCTATGAAAGAGGCTTTGTTCAAAAAATCGAACCTTGGAACCCGAGGATTTCATTCATGCCTATAATATGCTAACGAGACTATCATGCTCCTGGCTCCTAACCTAGTCTCTATTAAGAGGGTAAAGATCTTGATATATACTTTGGAACTTCTTTGTTGGCTCTCCATCAACTTCAACAAGTCCTCAATCTACTCACTTGGACCTTTCCATTTGGACTTGTCTTAGGTCTCCGCCATGCTTCACTGCAAGATTAGGAGTTTCCCCTTCACGTACCTTGGACTCCCCTTAAGACGATCACCCTTTGAAAGATGGATTGGCAGCCCCTCGATAGAATTGACAAGAAATTGGCTACTT
This sequence comes from Agave tequilana, assembly GCA_038442645.1. Taxonomy (NCBI): domain Eukaryota; kingdom Viridiplantae; phylum Streptophyta; class Magnoliopsida; order Asparagales; family Asparagaceae; genus Agave; species Agave tequilana. The sequence continues at coordinate 15,532 of JAVJIF010016343.1, forward strand.
GGAATAGTCATTCTTTATCTCATGGAGGTAGGTTAATCCTTGTCAACTCAGTCCTCACCAATCTTCCTCTCTACTTTATATCGTTCTTCTTTTTACCACCATGGGTGATAGATCACATCGACTAATTGAGGCATGAGTTTTTATGGAAAGAGGATTGTACTACCACTATGTTCTTTACTCCCCTATCGGCTTTGAAGGGCTTGGTGTTCATCGATTAAGAGACTTTGATATCTCCTTCCTCTCTAAGTGGTGATGCTGGAAGCTTCTTTCTAACCACCAACCCCTTGGGTCCAAGTGGTCCACCACAATTCTATCACCATCGCAAGCCTTTGGACCTGCATGATAGGCTCTCGGCCCCAAATATTGAGCAAGGTTCCTTGGTGAAAATTTGGAAGGGTTGTTAGATTGGAGATGTTTCTCTAGCTTATGCCTTACCCAGCCTACTTTAGATGGCATCTGATGAGGACACCTGGGTCAGCTCACAAATTTAAGACAACAAATGGGCCCTTACCATCCGAAATCCCCACTATGACTTCAGATACTTCAGGCACTACCATGCATACTTTGATTGCATACTTTTCTTGATGCTCTAGATCAAGCGATTTGGATGACTGGCCCTTCTGTTACTTTCACAGTTTGCTCTCAGTACTGTTTACTTCAACCTTCACAACCATTGATAGAGCTGCAAAGAATTTATGGAAGGTGGTGGCTCCACTTAAAATCAAGATTACCATGTGGCTTGTTGTCTTTGATAGGTTACCCACTAACCATTACCTACATAGATGCCATATCAGGCCACTATCATCATGTGCTTTTTCTGGAAGTCACCCTGAGTCACCTGCTCACATTTTCTTATCTTCCCTTCGCCCTGCGAGTCTGGGACCCTCTTGTGGATTGTCTGAATTTTTCCTCGTGGCATACATCCCTGTGTACCCCTCGATCCATTTAGAAGATTTGAGACATTTGTGTCCATGCAATTGTATGGTCCCTTTGACTTGAACACAATTCAAGGATTTTTACTCATAAAGAGAATTAAGAGGAAGAAGTCTCTCACAAGGCTTTATTCTACTCCGACTTGTGGAGGAAAATCATGTTCGGCGTTGATCTCATGTCTTTTCATTTGTTATTTGTAATTGTAATTCTCTTGTAATTTTTCTTTTCTCCCTCACCTACTTAGTGTGGAATTGTATTATTTTTTCCCTCATTTTAATACATATCAAACTGTACCCTTTAGGTCCTGTTTTACTAAAAAAAATAAATAAATATAAAGTACTAAGGTTTTAGTAATTAAGACTGTTAGGATTTTGACTCGAACACGTCATGGAGGTAAACGAAAACTTCAGACATCAAGAATGGCAGGTGTGAACAGTCAGTGCATAGATTAGTCCACTAATGGCATATCAATAGTTGATTAATGGGATAAACAGAGAGTGGGTTTATCTTAGTAGTCGACTAATGGGCATGATTGTCAACTAATAATTTTAATTAGTCAACTAATGGCGCTGCTGTCAGTTTTCTTTTATAGTTCTGATTACAATTTGAGTTCAACTCGAGTTTTCTTCTATTCTGAGGTGATGTTATTCGTATTGCTGGAGTTTGTATAGGATTAGATGATCCTATGATCTATAAATTACCCTTTGGGGTGGCCTGCAATGCAATTATTCAATAATTAAGGAAAAAAGAGAGATTCGTGAAGAATTTTTAACCACAAGGGTTCTCTATTTTGGGCAGCTATCAAAAGGCTTGTAATATTTTTTGTGAGAGGTGTGAGTGTTTCTCATCATACTCCTTCAAAGTTTTAATAAAGTTTCTCCCCCTTCTCTCCTAGACGTACATACAATTTGTTTGATTGGTGAAATCATGTTAAATTGTGTGTTGCCTTATGAAATCATCTAGAGGGCGTGAATAGCTGATGGTTAACACAAATGGGCAAACTTAAAAAAAACAAAGTGGAAATAAAACTAGCTAATCACAATATATAAAACTATAAGTAAGTATTAGTCAAGCAAGTAAAGAAAGTTGAATTAAGAGAAAAAATTCTAAATGTAAACACCAAGAAGTGTTTCGAGGTTCGAGCCACTAGCTCTATGTCCCTAACTTCACCACAATGAAGGATTTTCACTATACTTAACTCTCTTACAACCAACGTCCAGTCTTGCAAGATCCGAAGAAACTCGACCTCGCATGCTCTACTGAGGATGCTTCGGTCACTAATATTGCATATACATTGTTATATTCTTGCATTTTGTTTTAAATAAACTCTGCTAATTAATCATTTTATACCATTTAATTTGTGCAGGCCTTTACCAAGGGAAAAGGAGAGAAAAAGAGCCCAAAACCCATTTAAATTCAGATTTAAATGAGCTTAATTCAAAATTAAGGATTAGGATAGAAGATCTAAGGTGATCAGAGCAAATTAGAGCAGATAATATTGAATAGAAACCGGTTAAAATCGGATTTATTTAGATTTATTCGGTTAGCTTGAAAATAAACAGAAATATCCAGAGAATATATTGAAAATATAATAGGATAAAAGGAAGTATCGAAGCATCAACGGACCACAGCCCTTGGATCTGGCCATTTGGCCAGATCCTGGCCGCGGATCCGTAGCTTGGTTAAGGCTGTTGGGGGAGCGTCAGCTCCCCTATCTTCGTACGCTCTTCCCTTTTTGTTTTTGCCTATAAATATAGGGATTTCTCAGTGTACATGAGCGATCAAGCAGAGATATATTCTTAAGCCAGTTTTTATTCTTTTTAGTGTAGGTTTTTATTTTCATTTTATGTATTTTATATTTCCTTGAAAGCATAGGTTATACTAAGATTCATGTAAGTAAGAGAGAGATTTATGTTGAGAGTGATTCCGATGTAACCTCCTCCTTTCTTCCATCATTTCTGCAAGCAATAAAAAGGTAACTTTTTTAATTCTTCTTTATTTTCATTTTCTTCTTCTTCTTCCTACTCTGCCTCTTTCGATTTTGATGATTGTCCAAGTGAGTCAAATAGCATCGGAATTGCCTTGCCTTAGTGAGTGCCATCAATAGCTCATGGCGATGAATTCTTTCCTATGTTTTTATCATTTCATACTTATTCGAAGAAGCCTTGATGATGTAATGTGAATTGGGACTGAGTTAATCTTATGAGTTATGCGTTGATCACCTCCAGATCAAGGTAAGCATGCAAGTATTCCAAGTAAGTCATCAACCAAAAAAGGTACGTATTTCTTTTAGGTTTTCTTTCTTTTCTTTAATCTTTAGTTTAGATCACCTCCATCATTAACTCTCTACTATTTTTAACTTTCTTTGTACAAAATCACCATCTCCTTCTATCCACCACTTTCACAATTTAACATAACTTATTTTCTTTATCTTTTCAAGAACTAAAAGAAGAACTTTTACCATTCTTTGTAACTTAAAAGAGAACTTGCAAAAAGCTTTCATCACTAGTCCCTCCGTGAGGATCACGACCCGCATAGTCACTTGCTACCGCAGTAGTATTAAGCACCTTGCACCACTGTTATAAAGTTCTGAAATTCTGTATTTTCTGTGTGCAGCTCTAAACTCAATAAGACGCAACCTCAACAAACTTCAACAACACAAGGAGATGGTGATCTCTTCAAGATCACAAATGCTCAACTAACACAATCCTATAATCTGGAGTAGAGAATGGAAGCTCAAGATTGTGTGGGTGAGAAAACTTGTAATAGATTGGAAGTTTAAGCTCAAAGCAAAATGGAATTTGGATTTTGGGGTTTTAAACTTGGAAAATACTTAATCTCTTGATTTAAATCCTATTAAACTTGTTACTAGGGTTTTCTACAATGCCCTTATTTATAGATGACCAAAAATAGATGTTTGAAATCCAAAATAACCATTTAGAGATAATCAAGAAAAGTCCAAAATAGATTATAGTCGTTAATGGCAAAAACACAGTTGTCAGTCAATCGCCAATGGCTAGAAAAGAGTTGTTAGAGCCTTCGGTCGACCGCATGGTCGACTGAGCTCAAATAGAGAGCTTTGTAGTGCTATTGGTCGACCGACCAGTTTACCGGTCAGTCGATTTACTGAAAGTCTGTTAGATTACCGGTCGACCGGTCGGTCGACAGACTTGCATAACTCGGATATGTGCACAAGCCTGTGCAAATCCGGTCAATCGGGTGGTCGATCAACATAGCAAGCTCAATTGTGGCGGTCGACCGGGCAATCTACTGATCCAAAAATAATTTTGAATTTTAAAACCATTTTGAAAATCTTTTAAATACATTTATTAAACCTTGCAAAAATGAGTTTTTGTAAATTCTTTTGATAAAGTCCATGTGATCAAAAATCAACAAGACATATGAACTCTTGAAATTTCTCTTGGTAATAACAAAGTCATTTTGAAATAAATCTTTTGAAAATCATTTTTCTAAAAAATGAATTTCGTCAAACGAACTTCAAGACTAGAAACCTTCTGATCTTATGCAAGAGACCTTGAAATCAATTTTTTGCGTGTGTGTATACCTATGAGCCTTCCAAACTCTAAACAAGATTTTGATAAAACTAAATCTTACTTATAGAAAAATCTTTTATTTTTATGATGCTTCGACGCATCCAAAACTTGATTCCCCGAGCTTGACTCCTTCTTAAGTATATGGTGCATTCTTTGCACTTGAGCTCTCGAATCAACTTGTGTTAGCTTCAATCTTGACTTTTAATCTTTTGTTGGAGCTAAACAAATATAATAAGATCTTATTAAACTTGTAACTTGAACACTCATAAGATCATTAGTAATATAATAACTAAATAAGATAATCATTATCAAAACTAGAGGATGAACCTTTGGGCTAACAATCTCTCTCTTTTAGATATGACAAAACTCATGGAGTCATTCAAAAACAATCAACGAAGAAAGCTTCTTATAAAGCTCCCCAGACGATATGCATAGAGATATATATTAATGAAGTTCATTTGAAATAAATAAAGATATATCAATTAACGCTTAAGATGTATACGATCGATTGAACAACATAAGAAAATCGTATGCAAAAATGTGCCTCCATCCATCCAAATCATCCACCACCAATACATGTAATATCAACCAATACATGTAACCACAAAGAGATATAAACACATGAGTTTACGCATACCATAATCTAAAATATTATCATAGTGTACGCATATAAACCATAAATCAAAGCATAGAGCATAGTTATTACAAAGCAAAATCCAAAGTCATAGATAGAAAGTCACAGAGTTACACATGCCCAATTATTTTTGAAACAGAAATACATAAAGTAGATAAAAAAAAACAACTCCTAAGATCTCCATAAAAGCTTCAACTCTAATTCTTTTCCTCTTTTTTTGTCAACATTGAAAAGGGGAGATCACTTCTGCTCGTCGATGAAATCTGGATCAGGTGCATAAAGAGGATCATCAGGAGGATCAGCAACTGGACGGTAAACATCTATCAGATCAGAAGGCGCAATCTAGAGATCAAAAGGAGGGCCTAAAGAGCGTAAAGGCTGAGCATAGCCATAAGGCATATGTATAGGCCACTCTTTCTTGGAGTAAGTGTAGTCATTGCACTGTTGGAGATGGATGAGCAAATATAAGAGATATCATTCCAAGATTCCTCTTAGTTAGCAAGAATTTTCTCGGTGGAAGAGGAAGAACTAAGCTTAAGAGAATTCATCATATCCATCAAGGCTTGGATAGATGAGGAGGATGAGCTAGAATAAAAGTGAGGAGGTTTCTGAGGAACATGGCACGCTCGCGAGATCCTACTTGCATCCTTTTAATAAGAGTGCGATTAATATTGACAGAAGAAGCAAAGGTAGTCTTAGAAGAAATGTCAGTCTCAAAATATCTGAGAAGGTTAGTAATCATCATCCCAAAAGAAAGGCTCCTACTCGGAATAAGTAGATTCTCAGGTGGCATAAAACTGATAATCATCTTAGGGATGTTTACTTTAATATCTTTCAGAGGGAAATAGATCAGAAAAGGAGCACAACTTCGAGCATGAAATATTCGCCCGATTTAGGAGGAAGATATAGAAAACAATCTTGGCTAGAATTTGGGTGGTGAGAGTAAAGTACTTCACCTATTCATTCTTCACCAGAGCAGGATTATCATCATTGTAAAGCAATCAGGATATAGAAAGAGACGATTCATTATCGGGATAATCAAAATCATCAATGGTGTGGTCATATATCAACACCCTCACATAAGAGGTGAAAGATGCGAGCAAAGACTTTTAGGGGATTTTCAACTCTAAATCCCTTATCCGAGGAAAGATAATTTTATTTTCAAAAGACAAATTTGCATAGAATACATATATGGGATTAGGTTAAATTTGTTCTTTTATGGAAACAAAGTATTCAAGAGAATTTTTCTTAAGAATTTGGGCATGATTGAGATGCTCAAAGTCATTGAGCACTACAGATCTAGCTAAAATAATCTGTTTTTTTGCAAAGCATAAAGTGTTTGTATTTTGCATTCTCAGAGACAAATTGACCAAGATTTAAGGGTTTGGATTTGGATTTGGGATGGGGATGGGGATCTTGTTTCTTATGTCTATCAGGTTTCTCAGTTCTAGCTCTCTTGGTAGACATGATGAATCAACAAAGAAATAGTAGAAATTGAAAGGGAGTAAGATTGAAACTTGAAAGATTAAAGAAATTGAGATATGAGAAATTTACCACAAACAATTCAAGTTTAAGATTCCAAAAGAGTTTTGAGAGATTATGGTGGATTTTGAGATTTTTTTTGAGAAATTTTAAGGATGGGTTGAGAGAAAATCAGCAACAAAAGAGAATATAAAGAGAAATTTGGGGATCTAGGGTTTCAAAACATAAATATAGGCTTGAAACCTATGTTCGGTCGACTAAGCGATCGATCGGTCTTAGTATCTATAAATTTTCAGAACCAACAATCGACCGAGCAGTCGACTGAAAGAGAGATACGAAAACTCTTGTAAAATTTCTCGATCATCGGGTGGTCGACCAATATACAGAAATAAAGCCCCTTGTAAATACTTCGGTCGGTCGGTCGGCCGGTCGGTCGACTTTAGGTCACGGAGAGTTCTTAATTCTCTCAGACTCTCGGTCAACTGGGCGGTCAACCAGGATAACCCAAAATTCAAAATTTTATATATTTAAATTTGAAAGACTTTGGATTTACAAAAACAAATTATAGAAATGAGAATTAATTTGGTAAAACATTTTGAAAATGTACTAATTGATGGAAATATACTAATTGAAATATCAATAGGAATATACCATCATAAATTATTTATATGAACATATTGTTTAAAAATATAAATATTCATGTCAAAAGATTTTGCATAAATCTTAAATTATCATTTTAATATTTAAAAAAAATCAATCTCTAGCAAATACATCATAACTATCAATCCAAAAACATATTCATCATAAATTCATAAAATTTTTGGTACAAATCACATGAATTCAAGATAATAGCACAAACATCTAAATTATCTTACTTAAAACATGTATTAAGCAACAATTTCAAGAAATGAGTCGTATACCCTTGACGGGCTCTGAACTTCACCTCATAGTACCACTAGTTAATGATTTGAGGCATTCAATTGATTTCTTGAATTTTTATGCTTAATAAACAATCATTAATATGTCTATTTAAACTAGCATGGATGCATGAATAATAGTAAAGCAATAGAATCCTATGAAAAATCTAGACTATCATCATGATATATAGATACAATAAAAATCTTGAGTGGACAAAGATGTTACCGGTACGATTTTATAGAAATCTCCACTTCCATAAAGGTTGTGTCTCAACCTTGCCTTCTTGATAGCTATGCACTAAATAGTTTTGTCCTTCCTATATTAAATGCACCAACCATCAAGGCACCACCTCCCCGAATTCTTGGAGCAAGACACACCTACATCATGTAAAATTGGTGTGTTCTTTGGTACCCATGTCCTTTTAGGTCCGTGGGATTTAGTATCTTTGCGTATCCAAACATTATAAGGATGACAAGCGATGAGGGCTAGATCTCATTCTACGCTAACGAACCCTAAAGAAACCATCAGGTTGGGATAACCATTCGAATCTATGAGCCAAAGAGAACAACTCGAATTCATGAGAAAATATGAGAAAAACTCAAAATATATTAATTAAAAATTAATTACAAATACAAGAGATTCAAGGGCCTTTTATAGGCTTATAATAAGTCCTATTCAATCTATGAAACTAAATTCAAAATAAAGAAAGAAAGTTTAAAAATAAAGAAACACATGATAACTAAATAAAATTCTAAATAGGGTCATATATTATTGATAGGCGCATTTCGATCGATCGGGCTATCGATCGACTGAAAAATCTTGCTCTCGGGTTTTGATCGGTCGATCGGGCTGTCGACCAACTAAGGAGTTTCTAGTTTTTGTTGAATGTCGGTCAACCAAATGGTCGACCAACTATAAAGTCTCCACTCTCGGTAAATTTGCTTTCAAGGCAGGGTCAACTGGGCGGTCGATCGTTAAATTGACTGGAGGTGTGGTCGACCGACGGTCAACCAAAGTTTGCTTCTCCTACTGCCATGATCATGTTGTTGTTACTTTAATCTCCTACATCAGTCCCTCTCTCTTCAAAAAAATTCATCCCCGACTTATTATCTGGATATAGTTTCTCGGTTAGGTGATAACCATAGAGATCTGTGATCGTTCACGTATTTTGCATTCTTTTCATTACACTCCTATATTTATCGTGTAATAAATCTGCTAATTCTCTTGTCTTAAATGTGTATTTGCAGAAGATAATCATGAAGGAAAAGAAGATAAAACCAAATAAAACTCAGTTAAATTCTAATTTAATTGGATCTACTTGGTTAACAGAGGATAATCCTAGATTTAGTTCTGTTAAATCAGTCCTTAAAGGTTTATTCGCTTAGTTGAAGATCAAATAAGGATATCATCAAATTCAGAGTCAAAAGTGAAAACCTATCAGAAGATAAAGAAACATCAAAGAGTCAGTTGCCACGCATCCCTGGATCTGGCCAAATCTAGGCCGCGATCTGCAGCCAAAGCTGCGGATCCCTAGCAATCATGTGAAATCTGGGGAGCATTTGCTCCCCCTATCTTCAGACACTCTCTCCCTTTTTGTTTTTCGCATATAAATACTGGGATTTCTGAGGCCACAGAGAACAATTCTGTAGAAAGCATAGGCTAGGTTATTCTTTAGTTTGTAACTTAGGATATTTTGTATTCTTTTATGTAATTTTTATTTTATTTGTGTAACTCAGAGGAGAGGAGAGTTTCATGAAATAATGAGAGTGAATCTTGTACTGAGGGTGACACCGGTGCAAGTAAGTCTTTTTTCTTTCATTGTTATTTGAATCAAATCAAAGTTACATTTTATGTTCTTCTTCGTCTCTTACTCTCCTTCTATCGGGATTTTTTGATAATCCAAATGAAACCTATAACATCAAACCTGCCTCACCATTGCAAGTGCCCTTGATAGCTTATGGTGATAGATAACTGTTCTTTTGTTAGTTTAACTTGCCCCTAAATTCATAGTGTAGATCGAGAATGGGGAAGATTCTATTTGTCATGCTTTGATTGCCTTCAAAACGAGGTAAGTTTTGCCAAGGATTCAAGGTAAGTCGACAACCGAAAGAGGTAAGTAAGTATTTTTTGGGTTTTATTTTTCTTTTAATCTTTAGTTTAGATTACAACCAATCACAACTCTCTTCTATATACTATTTTCACTTTTTTGTATAATCTCATTTTCTTTTTTCTCCACCTTCTCAATCTACCACTTTCTTCTTAACTTAACAATAGGTAAGTAGCTATTTTTAATTTACTATTTTGGTTAACCTTCTTCTCTGTTTTTATGTATAGGAGGAAACATTAAGGAAATTTTTGCTGCAGTGGACATATAAGTGGCTCTGGACTTTTCTAAAGAAAGCAGAGCCCAGAAGCGCTCAGTTTTGTCTCATTTCCATGGCAATCTGAGTAAACTAACTTGTATTTTTTGCAGGTTGGTTAAATTACAAAGTGTAAGTTTCTACAGCTATTTATTTTCTTTTTTAACTCATTGTACATACTTTTCTAACCTTAACCGTAAATTATTGTTTGTAAATGCTAAAAATATTTAGACTTGTATTTAGGCATGTGTCTATTTTGTTACATTTTTTATTTACTGTTGAAGAGTGCTGGAGCCAACGTATGTGTACATAGTATTTACTATAAAGTTCATTCTTGTATGACATATTGCTTGAGTGTTACTTTTTTGCTATATACTTGTACACTGAACTAAATTGAATTAAGGGCTTGTCCTACAACAAGACAAGGTGGAGAAGTCATTACCCTCTCTTAGTTCACAAACAATCTCCTCACTCACTAACCCAAGCGTAACTTAAAACTACACAGACGTTGGCCCTAAGGACATCTTGGACTCAATAGAAGACTGACCTAAGGGAAAATTTGATTAGAATTTGACTCTTGCTAAATCAGTGTCAAAGGTTGGGGATTTAGAGGCGAAACTTCACAGAACAGTGGTTTGGCATAATTAGGTCTGTTGCTTAGGTAAGGGTACCTCCCACTGGTCTTGCCTCTACCTGGACGATTAACTTCTAGTCAGATTCTGAAATATACCTCCTGTGGATAGTCTAACCAGTTAAGAGTCGTCCAGGTCTAAAGTCTACCCTAACTTAGACTGGATTTTTCTTTATTTGTTTGTTTGTTTGCTTGCTTGCTTGTTTTTGTTAATGACATCTTTTTTTATATGAATTATAATTATAATTATTTCAATGCATATAGTGACTCATACTTCACACCGACCTCTTTTGACTCGGATATTATCAACCGGACATATCATAACTTTAATCAACTAAGTATGCCGAATTGGTCTAATCTGAATTAGTATATGCCCAGTCCCAATATTTTGAACAAGATTGAAACAATTATCACCACTCTTCATAGAGTTAGTGGGGAAACAACTCCCCCGTGTCATATGGTCAGAAACCTTACCAACATCCACCTTTAAATACTCCTTTTTAAGATCAACCTATAGAAGAAAAATCAAATTTAAAAAAGAGTTATAAAGCCTTCCTTGAGTCTACACTTGAAAATCAAAATCTAATGGATTTACAAGCCCATCAAGATTTTCAAATCTAAGATTCTTACTCTATTTTTAAAGTCCCACCACAAAAAGAAGAATCTACGGACTTAGATAGGAGTATGAAAACTCTGATTCAGTCTGAAAATTATTTTTCCCAATCTCTCAATAGGCTAGAAGCACAAATGAGTCATTTGATTAACATAGTGAATGATAGGAATGAGGAAATTCTACCTAACACATGTTCTACCATTCCCGATTTCCCTAACCATATTGATAAGAACAAAGAATCATGGTGTCTTCGAGACTTTAACCAAGAGTCAATTTCATCACACAAACTTGAACTTGATCAATTTCAAACATTGGGCAAATTGGCAATTTTTTCATTCAATGATATTGAACCTGAATGTGAATGTGACCCAATCTCCAACCTTGTGATTCAGTTTCCATTTTCAATCTATGTTGACTCTGGTATCCTTACACAATTTGCACTAATTTTCTGAGCTAATATATATTCCTATACCTATAGGTCTAGAAATTGAATCACCAATTTTGGATAGTCACATTTCATTGATGGGGAAAGAATGTTAAATTAAATTCTTTGATTTGGACTCAACTCTAGAACCAACACCGACTCTCAAACCCGAAGTTGATTTCCCCAGTCAGCGTTGGTTCCCAAACTTTTCATTCAAAGCTCAAATCATCCACTCTACAAAATCACATTCTATTGTTGGACCAAGTAGTGACCATAATGACTCAATAATGATTTTTCAAGATTGGTCATTTAAAAGTAATAATTTTCATGATAGGATCTTGCATGATCCTATTTATATTAGGGATTGTAAATATGTACATAGAAAGAGGTCAATAAAGGTAGGTTCCGTGAACCACCACATTATCCCAATCCGATCACCACCGGAACCACCACCTTGAGGAAATATTTTCCTTCTTTTTCTTATTTTTAATGTATTTATGCATTCATTCATATATTGAGGACAATGCATGAGATAGGTGTGGGAGAGGGTTCTAACATCACATTGGTTTTTTTATTTAAAAAAATTATTAATATTTTCTTTGCTTTTAAAAACTTTTTGAAAAGAGAAACAATTTTTTGACCTATTTTTTGTAAGAAAGAATCAAAATTAGGATTTCTTATACTTGGTCAAATAAGATTTATGCAAAAGGTAATTAGATATGTTTGAATATATATATATATATATATATATATATATATATATATATATAAATATATATATATATATATATATAATCTTCTGATTAAGCTGGATATTTGTGCCTCATAAAGCATAAGTATTCACACCTAGAAGCGGTCCATCTTATAAATAAAAAATCCTTAGTTTTGTGGTGTTGTTTGCTCGAGTTCTTAAGTCCTTGGGGTGTTTTCTCACCCTGTGCCCTAAGACCGTCCAGTTTAAGAGTCACTAATCTCAGGCTCGTTACATGGGCAGATTAGAAAGCCTAATAGAACTAAGGAACAATACCACCAAAAATATAAAAAAAAATAAGGCATAAGAGTTAGAGTTAAAGTACCCCTAGTCAAAATCTCACGGTCACGAAAGTGCATATGACTTGAGGTAAAATAATAGACTAGATGAGAAATACAGTTTGATTTCTTATCTTAATTGATGACAAGTTTTTAAATAGAGACTAAGTTTAGGAATGAAAAATTCAGTTTTTCTATAACTTATAAATTACTAAAAATTTTATAATAATACTTCAAATATTTTCTTTTCAAAATGCTTTTCGAAACCACTAACACTTTGTTTCTCTTCTTTATAGATTTTATGGGAGTAATTCACTGAAACCCTCACGAGACAAACTCGTCCTCTAGGGGTAACCTAGAGATTTAACGGCTTGTTGCACATGCTAAGTGCAACCATGATTCAAACAAAAGTGAGTTATATTAGGTTAACTCTATTTAACTTTTTATTCATCTTGCTCGAGGACAAGCAAAATAGGTATGGGCGTGTCACCGTACATGTATTTTGCATTTCTTTCATTACACTTCCACATTTATTGTGTAATAAATTTGCAAATTTTTTTGTCTTAAATGTCTATTTTGTAGAATATAATTATGGAAAGAAAGAAGATAAAACTAAATAAAACCCAGTTAAATTCTATTTAATTGGATCTCTTTGGTTAACAGAGGATAATCCCAGATTTATTTCAATTAAATCTGTTCTTAAAGATTTATTCGGTTAGTTGAAGATCAAATTCAGAGTCAAAACTGAAAATCTATCAGAAGATAAAGAAACATTGGATGGCCAGTTGCCACTCATCCCTGTATCTAGCCATATGGCCAGATCCAGGCCCACGACAATCAAGTGAAAGCTGGGGGAGCGTTTGCTCCCCGTATCTACAGACGCTCTCTCCCTTTGATTTTTGCATATAAATACTAGGATTTCTGAGGCCACATAGAATGATTAAGTAGAGAGCATAGGCTAGGCTATTTTTTAGTTTGTAATTTTATTTATCTAACTCAGAGGAGAGGAGAGTTTCATTGGAGAATGAGAGTGAAGCTTGTACTGAGGGTGACACCGGTGTAGCTAAGTCTTCTTTTCTTTTATTGTTTTTTGAATCGAATCAAAGTTATAGTTTTATGTTCTTCTTCTGCTCTTACTCTCCTTATATCAAGTTTTTATGATAATCAAAATGAAACCTATAGCATCAAACCTGCCTTACCATTGCAAGTGCCCTTAATGGCTTATGGTGACGGATAACTATTCCTTTATTAGTTTAGCTTGCCCCTTAATTCATAATGTAGATCAAAAACGGGAAAGATCCTCTTTGCGATGCTTTGCTCGCCTTCAAGATGAAGTAAGTCTTTGCCAAGGATTTAAGGCAAGTCATCAATTGAAAGAGGTAAGTAAGTACTTTTAGGATTTTTCTTCTTTTCTTTTAATCTTTAGTTTAGATTACCACCACTCACAACTCTCTTCTATTTACTATTTTCATTTTCTTTGTATAAAATCATTTTCCATTTTCTTCTTCTTCTAAATCTACCACTTTCTTCTAAACTTAATAATAGAGTTTTTTTTTTCTTTTCTTTACAAGAACAAGAGAAGAACTTTTAACTATTTCAAGTAAACTAAAGAGAACTTATAAGACGCTTCCATCGGAAGTCCCTCCTGGTTGATCACGACCTAGATAGCCACTTGCTATCCTAGTAGTATTGAGTACCTTACACTTCTATTCTTAAAATTCTGAAAGTTTGTATTTTCTATGCAGATAATAACTTAGTCAATCTGTCACATTGAATGTCTTTGACATTTCCATCATTTTGTCTCCAAAAATGTCCTACAAAACCACCTCCATGTAGTTTTCTAATAACTTTCTCCCTTAATGAAATCCTTGGCACAAATAACCTCCTTCCTTTACAAAGAAACCAAAATAGGATATGAAAATCTTGTGTGGACTATCGTGATGAGCACTTCTCCCAAATTTCAACAAAGTCTTCATCCTCTTTATATAGCTCCTCAAGCATTCGAACCCAATGATTTCACTTTGTAACGAGACCAATAGCGAAACTCTGCTCAATACATCGGGAACTTTGCTATCTACTTTAGATTTGTGACGGATCACAAAATTGAATTGCTCAAAGTAGTATGCCCACCTTACATGCATTCTGTTGATGTGTCTTTTGTTGGCCAAAAGGCCTTCCACCCTAGTTTTGATGATGATTAACTCATGTAGTTATGTTTACTAATATTCTTGTGTTTTTAGTCTCAGATCTTATAACAAGATGTTAGTTTGGTGATAGCTTCAACAAGAGGTGTTTGGAAGCTTCACAAGTGATTCCAGGGCTCAAGCTTCAAGATCACACATTGCCTAGCCCATGGATGGAGTTTTTGGATCGGGTCTACTTGAAGATGAAGATCGTCAAGAAGACTTAGGTATCCATAGTTTAGATAGTGTGTTTAGATCCATTTGTAAAGCTTAGTATAGTTGATATGCTCAAGTGCACAAACACACACGTTTTATGTTTGGTTTTTAGTTTTCATGAATAGTTGATCAAAACAAGTTTAATTGATATATGTATAGTTGTTTCATTCTATACATGCATGCTTAACTTTTAAACAAACTTATTTTGACTTTCCTATTCATGTATTGAAAAATCCAAGTTTGATAAACATACATGTTTTGGTTTTTGGTAAAAATGTTAAGAAACAAAAATGGTTTCATATGCTTGATATTTGAGTTGAAATGTTTATCACATGTTTATATATCAATGCAAAATGATAAAACTATTTTTGAAGATTTTACCAAGACTTAAAAGAATTTTTAGAAAAATGTTTTAACTGTGTTTCTGTCCTAGAACAGTGGCTGACAGGCCAGGACGGCCGACCGCACGGGTCGACCGTACCAAGGGCCGGTCGACCCTTGCGGTCGACCGACGTGCACAAGCTTGTGCACGTTTGGCAGACACAGGGACGGTCGGCCGGGCGGCCGACCGGACCTGAGAGCAGTGCTCTCTGTTTATTTCGGTCGGCCGGGCGGTCGACCGGTTTGCTCCAACGGTCGGATTTTTGACCGTTGGCGGTCGGCCGGCCGGCCGACCGCGAGCCTGTCAGGCTGCCAGATCAGCCTAATGGCTAGTTTCTATTTTGGCCTATATAAACCCCATTTCTTTGGGATTTTGGCTAAGGTTTTTACAAGAGAAAAATTGATGTTTCCCTAGTGTTAAAAATAAGTTTTCAAAAGTGTTTTTGAGCTTTAAACTTCCAATCTTATTTGTTTTAGGTTTTTAGAAAAATCAAAGAAAAGAGTATTTTGGGAGATTTGTCTTGGTTTTCATTCTCTATCTTTTACAAGAGTTTTCCCAAGTGTTTTCTTTGAGTCTTTGTTTTCCAAACACCTAGTTTTTCACACTTGAGCTTACCATCTATCCTATTCTATTAGGATCTTGTTTGTGAAAAAAGGAAAGAGGTTTGTGGTTGAGATATACCACTTATTGTAAACCCTTGATTTCTTGTGTTGCTCCCTCTTTGGTAGAGGTTGAGGTTATGGAGTTGGGTTGTGGTTTGCTCCCTCTTTGGTAGAGGTGGAGATTTGTGTTTGCTCCCTCTTGTGTGAGGTGGAGCTTGGTGGTTGTAACCCTCTTAGGTAGAGGTGTTATGTTTGTTTGGCTACGGGTCTACCCCTCGGTTGTGAGGCGGTGTTTGAGAGAGGAGTTCGGTACTCCATTGTTGTAACAAATCCTTCTCGGTGAAGGTTCCCTCGGTGGGAGATAGTGGATTGGAAATCCTACACGGTGGTGTAGGCGGGGATGTAGAGCAAGGTGCTCGAACCTCGAAACATATCTTGTTGTTAGCGTTTGATCTATTGTCTCCTAACTCTCTCTCTTTTATTTGTGCAAAGCATCATTCATTCATTCATATCTTATTGCTTGCATTTGTGCCTTGCATATATTCATATTGCCTATTCATCCTATATGCTTGGTTGTTTGTGTGTGCCTCACTTGTACTTAACCATAAGAGCTTCATATAGCACCTCAACCCATATCTAGGGGAATCAAGAGGAGTTAGTCCAGAGCCCTTCACGGGGAATTCGGCTACACTTGTTGGTTGTATTAAGTGTGTTGCAAGAATTGTCTTAAGCTTCCGCATTTAGCGCATTTAGTTCACTAGATTAGCACTTACACCTATTCACCCCCCCTCTAGGTGTTTTTTCATCTTTGATTCTTCAAAGGTTGAGTGATTGATGACCCAAAAATAGCACAAAATCACTAGCTATAAGATAGCTGATCGGCAAAAAGCAAACATAAGAATAAGTAAAAGAGTGTGGGTCGATGTTACTGCTTTTGCGATTCTTCCGTAGTAACAAAGTGGCTATACGGGTCGTATCCACAAGAAGGGAGAGCAATGAAAGCTTGATGCAGCTTCTTTGTTTAAGAAAAGAGAAAGTTCTTTGTTTCAAATAAAGAATTGAAAAATGAAAATAAGTTGGTTTCAAGAATTGTTTGAGAATGATTTGGTGGTTTGTAAAGTTGAATTTTCTTAATGGTAAAAATGCATGGCTAACTTTCTACTAAGTGCTCCCACTAATCCCTAACTTCTTGATGATGTAGCCTCACGATGGATCATAGGAAAGCATACCCCTTATGCATAGAAACTATTCACGTGAAAATTGAGCGAAAGTTCTTCCTATAACTTAGCTTAACACGCAAAAACTTGGACATTCCCTTATTAAGACCCAATTGAAGACGAGAATAGGGAATGGTATCGGTAAAGTTAAAAGAAAAATATCTAACTTACAAAAACAAGAAAAGCATGCAATCTATAGATCATCAAAAACCCTTTAAGCATGAAATATAAGAAAGTGAATACTTGAATGTAACTTAGAGTTATAACTCTCGTCTTAAGATATCATAGTTTTTATTTGCACAAG
This sequence comes from Agave tequilana, assembly GCA_038442645.1. Taxonomy (NCBI): domain Eukaryota; kingdom Viridiplantae; phylum Streptophyta; class Magnoliopsida; order Asparagales; family Asparagaceae; genus Agave; species Agave tequilana. The sequence goes on from JAVJIF010016343.1 coordinate 33,014, forward strand.
GCTTAGTTGACACTATTGACTCATTTGGGTTTATCAATCAAGTTGTTAGAGATTAGTGGGTTAGTAGTTAGTTAGCTATGCAATAGAAGAGTTAGTTAGACATGGTAGTAAAAGAAACAACAAAGGAAAAGAAGTAAAGAGAAAGGGAGTTACACTACAACAAGAAGTAAAAGCAATTGGAAAACACAAGTAAATGAAAAGAAGAAAGAGAAGTAGTTACTTGTATTAGCTTGTCACCTTCAAATATAACTCTTACACACTCTCTCTCTCTTTCACTCTAATGGCTAAACTAAAACAAGAAGAAGAAGGAAACTAAAATAACTATAATCCTAAAAACAAGATTACAACAATGCTCTAAACTCTGGATCTATCTCTCTTCAAACCCCAAGGGGTATTTATAGGCACCAAGGGAACGGGGGCCAGGGGACGACCCCTGGCCCAAGCCCCTGTCAGGACGGCGCGCGCCTGGCTTCAGGCAGCGTGTCGTCCTGTCTGTCCCCTGTCAGGTGCATCTTCTGATTTCTAGATTTGATGCCCTGGGCTGACAAAATCTCCACTCTAAAGTCAATGGCTACTTGGTAGGCCTTTAATCACCTATTAAATGGTGATTTAGGGTCTTCTTCTTCATTTGCACACCATGGACTTAGGATCAAGCAAGCAAAACTTTATTAACAGAATTTTATATCAAATAAATATGCAGATGTGATAAAAATTATGCAAAATTAGAGACTAATCAATAGCTCTCCCATATCTTCCATGAACGGTATACCTTATATAATTCTTAGTTATACACTTTTGTCATGTCCCATTTAACTTTTCACTGAGAAAAGGCAATGGGTCTCTTTTTTGTGAGATTACTGCTCCAATGCCCATTCTGCAGGCATCACACTCTAGCTTGAGCACCATCTTGAAATTTGGAAAAGCTAAAATAGGGGCATTAGTAGCCTTCTCCTTGATGAATGCAAAAGTTCTTTCGGCTCTGCCAATCCAAACAAAAGTACCCTTCTTCTTCAAACAATTTATCATAGGCGCTACCAAGGTACTAAAATTGTGGATGAATAGCTGGTAGAAAGTGGCTAGACCATGAAAGCTTCTTACATAGGTCACAGTTATGGGTGCAGACGAATATCAGATTGCCCTTACTTTCTCCTCCTCTACATGGATCCTTTATAAACTAATGATGAACCCCAAGAATATCAAGCTCATAGTCATGAGGTAGCACTTTTCAAGTTGATGTACAATACATTAGCTTAAAGAACTATGAACACATCTCGTAGATGCTGTAGATACTCGACATCGCTAGAACTATAGATAAGAATGTCATCAAAGTAGACAACCACGAACTTGCCTAAGAAAGGGCTTAAACACATGGTTCATCAATCTCATGAAAGTGGTTGGTGCATTGGATAGTCCAAAAGGCATGACCATATACTCGTACAATCCTTCCGGAGTCTTAAACGTTGTCTTTCATTCATCTCCTGGCCTAATGTGAATCTGGTGGTAACCGCTCCTCAAATCAATCTTCAAGAACATACACGACCCTCCTAGATGATCCAACATGTCATCAAGATGAGGTATTAGAAATTTATATCAGATAGTGATCATGTTGATGGCTCGACTATCCATGCATACGGACCGACTTTCATCTTTCTTTGGCGTCAGAAGGGCTCGTACTGCGCAAGGGCTCACGCTCTCTCTAATGTGCCCCTTCTGAATCAGTTCTTTGACCTTATTCGACCTTTTCACTTAGAATTTCACTCTCTTTTGGATTCATCTGATAGTATGGGAGGTTGGGTAGACTTGCTCTGGGGATCAGATAAATATGATGCTAGATATCCTCATGGGTGGCAATTCGTCTAGGAGTTCGTCATGAACTATTCCTTGAAATTCTTCAGCATCGGCTTCATCTTCTCCGGATCTTCAATTGCTGGCCCGATTTCTTCTTTGACTACTAAAGCAAATTGTTGCTTTCTCTCCTTGGACTCCACCAAGAATTCACCTCGGTTGCATATCGATATGAGCTTTGACTTTTCTTCTTTAGCCAGCTTCAGTTGTGGTGGAATAAGCTTCATGAAAATTCTCTTGCCCTCCAAGTGAACATATAGATGTTCCTCTTGGTCGATGGATAGCATCTACGTCATGTTGGCACGATCGTCCCAATAGTATGTAACATGCATCAATATCAACATCATGAGTAATTGAATCTTGATAAAACTTGCCAATTGAAATAGAAACATGGCAAAGATTTGTTATCTTTATGCAAGAGCCCTTCTTTATCCACCCAATGATGTATGGATGAGGGTGTGTCTCTGTCTCTAATTTCAAAGATTCTACCAATGCGGTAAAGACGATGTTCTCGCAACTGTTGTTATCGATGATGAGATTGTACACCTTGTTCTTTACCGAACACCTTGAGAAGAAAATCCAATGCCTTTGTCTAATGTCAGGGTTCGTTTGGTTTCATAGAATTACTGGACCATATAGGTGGCTACCTCTCCATCTTCTTCGACAAAGTATTTTTGTATAATAAACTCTGCTTTCAATAGTATTTTTGTTTAAATGATGTGCATGCCTTTACTAATGAAGAAGGAGAGAAAATGAGCCCAATAACCCAATTAAATTCAGAATTAAATTAAATCAAGAATTTGGGCAAATATTCAAAAAATAAGTTAAAAATTAGAGCAAATCAGAGAGTTAACATCAAATGAAACCAATTAATTTTGGATTTCTATAAATCAATTTTGGTTAGCTGAAGATCAACAGATATATCACTGAATCCAAAGCTCAAACTGAAAACATGTTTGAAGATAAAAGTGTATATACAATCAACGGACCACGGCACCCCAGGATCTGGCCTGGCCACAAAAATGGGGCCAAAGCCATGTTTTCGAGGATTTATGGCGGGATCTGGGAGAGCGTCAGCTCTCCTTATCTTCATACGCTCTTCCTCCTTCCATTTATCTTATAAATACCTGCAAGTTCAAAGGCAGAAGGGTACCACACTGCATAGAGAAATCTTAGGCTATTTTTTTTTCCAGTTTAGTTTAATTTTTTTCAAATGCAATTTTCTAATTTCTTTATAGCTTAGGAAAGAGAGAGTGTCATGAGAGAAGGAGAAGATGAATTATATTTAGAGTGACACTGAGTGTGATCTTCTTTTGAGAGATTTGTTGAAAGTGATAATCAATATAATATTCCTCCTCTTCTTCATCGTTACTAAATCTAGTAGATCGCTGTTTTATTTCTTTTCTTATTTTGCAACAGTTTTATTCTAAGGTAAATCTTCTCAAATGATTCAAGATAAGCATTCATCCAAAATAGGTAAGTTTTCTTTCTTTCTTTCATTTCATTTCTTTGTTTAGAAACGCAATTTTAAAGCCAACACTTTTTCTTGTTTCTTTCCATTCTTTCTCTTTTAACATAGTTCTTCTTTTAATTAAAATAACAACAACATCTTCTTCGATCTTCTTTTCTTTTTTCTAACATTAACACTTTTTCTTTCTTTTAAAAAACTAAGAAGGAAAGTTTTAAACCGTTTTAAGTAACTTAAAAATTTATTAAAAGCGTCCATCGCAAGTCCCTCCATGTAGATCACGACCCGCATAGCCACTTGCTATAGTGGTAGAATTGAGCAACCTAGCATGTTACTAAACTTTCTATTTTCTGTGCAGATTCAGATTCGATCAAACTTTTGGTGTCGTCACCGGGGAGGGACGGTACGGGGAGGGACGGTAAGTAATCCTTTTAATTTATTTAACAGTTTAACTATTTTCTTCTCTGTTTTTATATGCAGGGGATAAATTCTAAAAATCAACAGTTACAGAACACATATGGCAACCCTGAGCCTCCACTCTAGAAAGCATAGATCAGGGCACCACAATATTACTGCGAAAATGTGGCCAAAGCCGCGTTTGTGCAACAATTGTGGGGGGGGGGACACTAACCTGCTTTTTGGCAGGTTGTTTGAAATTTCAATATCTATTTTCTGCAGTTATTAGTTTTCTTGTTTAGCTCACTGTACATACTAATCCTAACTCAACAGTAACTTGGTTGATTGTGAATGCTAAAAGCGGTTTAGACTTTGCATCTAAGGCATTTGTCTATTTCGTTACATTTATAATATTGTTGAAGAGTGCTGGAGCAAGATACGTTTGCATCTTATGTATATTAGGAAACATACTTGTATGATTTATTGCTTGAGTATTATTTAGCTATGTACATGATACATGCACTAAAATGATCTAAGGGCTTAACTTATAAATAAGATAAGGTGGAAAGTTATTACCCTTTCTTAGTCCAAAAATCATCTCCTCATTCACTAACCTATCCTAATTAAAACTGAGTAGACGTTGGCCCTAGGGACATCTGGACTCATTAGGAGAGTTTGACTCAGGTCAAATCGGTGTCAAAGGTTAGAGATTGAGAGGCGAAACCTCGAAGGCTAGTGGTTTGGCATAATTAGGCCCATTATTTAGGCACGGATACCTCCCACTGATCTTACCCCTATCTGGCCGATTAACTTGTTATTAGATTGCTGTAATATACCTCCCATGGACAGTCTAACCAGTTAAGAGTTGTCTAGGGTCTAAGGTTTACCCCAACTTAGGCTAGATTTGTTTTCTTTTGTTCGTGCGTTTGCTCGTTTTTATTTTTGACATTTCTTGTGTAATATGGATTATAATTATAATTTTTTCAATGAATATAGTAATCCATACTTCAACAGCACATTTCATAATTTTAACCAAGTATGCTAAATTGGTTTTATCTGAATCAACATATGCCCCAGTCCCAATATTATGAAAACTTGAATAATCATCATCTCCCCTCTTCACCAAGTTAGCGGGATACAACTCTCACGAATCATATGGTCAACCATCATACCAACAACCAGCTTCATATACTCCTTATCAAAATCAACCTATAAAAGAAAATCTAAATTAGAAGAGAGTTTAGAATTTTTCCTTGAGTCTGAATGACAAATCTAAAACATGAAAGACTCACGAGCCCATCAAAATTTCCAAATCCAAGATTTTTACTCTATTTTTCAAGTCCCACAACAACAAGAAGAACCTACTGACTTAGGAAAGAGTATGAAATTCATGTTTCAGTCCCAAAATGTTTATATTCAATCTCAAAATGTGTGTCTCCAATCTATTGATAGATTATAAGAAAAAATGAGTAATTTAGGCAAAACTACTAGTAATAGGAATGATGAAACTCTACATTACATATTATTGACCATTACCTATTCCCCTAGTCATATTCATAGGAGCCAAGAATCATGATATCTTGGAGGCTTTAACCAAAATTCAATTTCATCATAATATCTTGAACTTAACCAATCCCCAACCTTAGACAAATTGTTTTCACTTCAAGAAAATTGAACTTGATTATGAATGTGACCCCAATCCCCATCTTTGTGATTCAAGTCCAATTTTTTAATCTATGTCGACTCGGTATTCTTACCTGATTTGGACCTAATGTTTGAGCCAACATTGACTCATGTACCCATAGAGCTTCAAATTGAACCACCTATTTTAAATAATCACATTCCATTGATGAAAAAATACTGTGAATTTTAATTTTTTAATTTGGACCCAACTTTCATATTCTCTCAAATCTAAACTTGATTTGAGTCATATTCTTGAGTCGGTACTGGTTCCCGTTTCTTTCATTCCAGAGGCCAAATCATCCATTTCATTGAAGCACGTTCCTTTGTTGGATCAAGGTATAGACCATAATGACTTTGATATGATATTCCAAGATTTGTCATATAACCGGGATAATTTTAATGTTAGGATCTTGCAAGATGCTATTCAATTTGAGGATGATAAATATGTAAATAAAGAGGTCATAAAAAGAGGGTTCTTTGAAATTCACGTTACTTACATTGGACAGCAATGCTTTGCCCAATCCGACCACCATGGAAACCACCACTTTGAAGTAATATTTTTTATTCTCTCTTCTTTTTTATGCACATATGCATTCATTCATACAATGAGGACAATGCATGAGATAGGTGTGGGGGAGGATTCTAACATAACAAAGGTTTTCTTTTAATGCATATATAAAAAAATATTTTCTATTCTTCAAAATTTTTTAAAAAGGAGAAACAATATTTTGACCTATTTTTGTAAGAAATTAAGATAATTTTAAGGAATAAGAGAATCATAGTTAGGATTTCTTATACTTGGTCAAAATAAGATTATTTGTTTGATTTTTAGGGTTAGGAAGAAAAATTGAAAAAGTAATTTATTCTTGATTTTTACCTTGATGATATATGCATACTTTATACATTTACATACTTTGGGTTCAAAAATAAAGATTCTTATATCATATAATATATATATATATATATATATATATATATATATATATATATATATATATATATATATATATGTACTAAAAATCCTCTGATTAAGCTTGGTATTTGTGCCTCATAAAGTCAACTGTTTTTTCTCTGAAGAAAACTCATCCAACACTTTGTCCACCAAGTAAAGTTGAATAATCGTCAGGGCTTTCTCATCCAACTCCTGTCAAGTTTCTTCCTTCATGTTTTTAGAATTCTCCTTCTCGAGTAGTACTTTTTTCAACCCGCTCTGGGTCACAATGACGTTCATTATAATGTGTCACCTACTGAAATTGCTGATCAATCGATCTTCTGAATATTAAACTTGATTACATACATCTTCACATTTTTCTTGCTCTAGTACCAATTGTTGCAATAAATTAATATGCTCTGATACCAATTATTATGATTAGCGTAGCGAAAAAAATTCAAATCGTCGTGCAACATGAAGAAGAAGAGAAGAAGAGATAAAATATTCCTAAGTAGAGAAATTTGTTAACCCAAAAGTTCATTACTCTAGTTTTGTTTATGATTATCTTATATAGTTATTTTAATACTAACAATTGAAAGTCACCTAGAGAGGGTGATAGGTGATAATGATAATCTAATGTAGAATGCAAAAATGAAAATAATAGCAAGAATAAGAGACAACGCAATTGCTAACACATGTCATTTGTGAAATCACCTAGAGGGGGTGAATAGGTGACTAGCTAATCTAATGGTGAATTAATGCGGAATTAAAACTATTTATGCAAACTAAAAATTCTTAAGCTAAACACACCAAGTATAACACAAGAGTGAAGCCGGATTCTCCGTGAAGAGCTCTGGACTATCTCCTCAAGATTCCTCTAGATAAGTGTTGAGGTTCCGCTATGGCTCTCTTGGTTGAATACAAGTGTGAGCAAACAATCCCTAAGCATATAACAATATAGGCACAAGTATATCAAGCAAGTAAAGATAAAGGCAATGTAAGCATGCAAGATATAAACACAAGTGAGAGATAGAGGAGCAATCGCAAACACGGGAGATTTGTTTCGAGGTTCGAGCACCCTTGCTCTACGTCCCCGCCTTCAACACTATAAAAAATTTTCACTAAAAACCGATCTCACCGGATCACTCGGTGCCGCAACACCTACAACGAGTTCACACTAGAACTCTTTGGACTCACTAGTCCCTCTCTTGTTCCCGCAAGAACTACACACCACAAGCACACTAGCTTGCTGAGGCCGCACCTCTACACTGAGCTCTCACTAGAACTCGAAACAACGCGAATCCGCAAGTCCGCCTCCTCAATTACAAGTTGAACACTTTGGTGATCACAACACTTTGATCACCTAAAACAACTCTCATAACAACTCTCCTATAGGAATGATATAGCAATGGAAAGTTCAAGTATGTGTGAGAAAACAAGGATGGATTTGTGGTGGAAAACTCAAGAAATCTCTTTTACAAAACACTCTTGAAAAACTCTCCTTTTTATATGAAAGTATTTGGCTCTAAAACAAGTGGAGATAAACACTAAACGATGTATGAAAAACTAGCTTGAAAAGTCACTTGAAATCTTGTAGAAAACAGTCCAAGGGAACCCCAATATACAGGCCTCCAAAATCTAGCCGTTGGGATCCAAATCAGCAATCTGGACTGCTGGCGGTCGACCGCCCGGTCGACCGGCCAACGGTCAGATTTCTGACCGTTGTGCCAGCGGTCGATCGGTCGGTCGACCATTGCCTAGCAAATGACCCAGCGGTCGACCGTCCGGTCAACCGGGCCATTTCCAGAGAGCAGAGGCTCTCTGGCGGTCAACTGTGTGGTCGACCGGCCTTTGGCTGTGCACGTATGTGCACATCGGTCGACCGACTTCCGGCTTGGTCGACCGGCAGAAGGCCAGTCCAGCAATTTTCAGGGATTAAAAACATGTCATTTTACCTTCAATAAAATCCCATAAATTCACTAAATATCTACAAAAATAAATTCAGTAATATACTTTGATATACAAACATGTTTGAGTAAAATCAAAACATGTTATATATATTTTGAACTATATTTGTAAAATGGAAGTTTTACCTTAAACAAAAATCTGTATTTTCCAAAATCGATTTTTTTTCAAAACTTCTCCAAATACAAAAATGAGATATTTTAAACACTTTTAAAGCTTAGTGTATATGGATATGATCCACTACACATATATGATGAAATATCTATGTTTTTGACATTAAGCTCTAAAATAAGGTTTTGATAAAACACATGTATATTTTTGAAGCATAAAATCAAACCGGTATTTTTCTAGAACGAAAACTCTATAATGAAAACACATATAAATCTTGTGTGTGAGTGTATATGAACTTGAGCAATCACCAACTAATCTATCCTATATATTTTATTTAAAAATAAAATCTTACTACAAACAAACCTAGACAAAGTCTTCGCTTGAAGGTCTTCTTCTCCATTTTGACTTGGTCCAAACTTTGATCCAATGAGCTGGACTCCTCTTGAGTACTTGATGTGGTATTGATGCACAAGCTCTGAATCAACCCGTGCTAGCTCCAAAACTTGACTTTAAATCCTTTGTTGAAGCTAAACACCTATTAGGATCCTGATCACATATCTGAGACTAATTAAACACAAGATCATTAGTACTATAACTACAGGAGTTAATCATCATCAAAACTAGAATGATGGGCCTTTGGGCCAACAATTTGTTACAAGATTTGAGCAACTTGCTCTACATCTCTACCTTCACCATGTGAAGAATTCACTATCTGCTAAGGATCACTACAATGGTACCACAACTACAAGGTCTACATATAACCCAGAATATACAACTCCAATCTTCAATCATCTACACAAGAGGTAACATCAAACCAATAAAGTTTACAAGCTCTTGACAACCACAAAGGTTACAAACATTCTCTTTACAACTTTCTAGAGTTATAAGTGGAGAAATAAAGCTCAAGAAGTTTGTTAGAGAAATTTCAGTTGAAAAAATTGAACTTGAGAGTTTAAAACTTATAGAGAATGATTTGAAATTGAGAGCTCAAGAAACTTGAAATTTTAAAGCAAAGACTTGATTTTTTTCCTTAAAAACTTTGATTTTAAAAACTTATGTGTAAAACTTACTTTTTTCTTCTCCTACAATGACCCATATATATTGGCAGTAGGTAAGAAATATTAGATAGCTAAACCAGTCAATAAAATAATTATAAAATCATAATAAAATGAAATATACTCGTTTGGGAATAAGACAATTTTATTTGAAACTTGGCCTAAACGGTCTACTGGGGCTATCGATAATCCTATAGAGCTATCGACAGTCTAGTGAGCAACGACTAAACTTTTAGTCATTGCGGAGCTTGTCTGTCGACAGTTCAATTAAACTGCTAATAGCTGACTGATACACAACGTATCAGCTGTCACAGTCTAGATGGGTTGTCGACAGTCAGCTTCGAAACACTAAAGTCTCTATAAATCTATATCGGCAACTCCTTCTCAGGGACTGTCAATAGTTCTATTGAACTATCGAAAGTCAGAGACAGAAACATAGTATTTTTTGAAATATTTTTGAAACAATTTTTGTATAAATAACTTGTGCAAGTATGTAGCATCAATTCAACACCAAAACTTAAACAATATAACTTACATAAGGTTACACTGTCTTCAAGTCTTCACAAAGAGAACTTCTTTAAAATCCACTCTTTTGATCGTCTGAGCTTGGGTCCCTTCCTTGAATCAACTCGATCACTTCATAACCTTCCATTAGAGGAAAATAAATCACAATCCATTCTTTTGAATCTTGTAAGCTTAAATACACTAGATTTTAATTAGTACCAATAACTTCTTGTGGTTTGTAATCTTCAAAATAAAACCAGAAAGTGTACCCTTTGGGCACCAATCTTCCGCTTTTTGATGATGACAAAATACATGAGTTATTTAAAACAAATGAAAAGAAGAGTTTAGAAAGCCACCCTGAAATTATGCTTATCTATTAAGTTCAAACATACATGACTAAAAGATATAAAAATAACAAGTAAGTCATATATATATATATATATATATATATATATATATATATATATATATATATATATATATATGTGTGTGTGTATTAATTTTGCAATATATAACATTATGCATAAATGAGCCAACCTCCTTCCATGCCTCCAACCACCAAGATAAGTATTCAATAAAGAATAAGATACCAATAATTAAATATTGCATACAACATGAGAATGAATGGATAAGAGGTAATTGCATGAAAATCAGTCTCAAATAAATAACTAATAAATAATTCTAAATACTTCTCCCCCTTTTTGTCATACATCAAAAAGAAGAGTAACAATTTTTAAAAATAAAAATAGCATCTGAAAAAAAAAATCACTTGAAAACTATCAACTGTAGCCAATTAGAAATCGGTAGAAACATAGTCAATTTCAATAACTCTTTTCTCATAATGGTCTCAAAGAAAGTGATATCGAATCTTTATATGCTTGGACTTACTATGTTGATTTACATTCTTGGTGCTATGAATAGTACTAGTATTGTCACAAATTATTTTAATATGATCATAATGCAAATCATAATCAAGAAGAGTATGTTTCATCCAAAGGACTTGTGCACAACATGCCCCAGCCGCAACAAACTCCGCCTCGATGGCTGAGAAGGCTACAAATTTTGGTTTCTTGGAAAACCACAAATGAGAAAATTTTTAAGAACAAGTTTCACTAGTGCTCTTCCTATTCACTCTATAACTGGCAAAGTTGGCATCCGAATAACTCGTCATAAAGAATTATCCGGTCTTTGAATACTCCAAGCCCATACCAATAGTGCCCTTAGGATATCTAATGATGCATTTTACCGCAATCACATGAGACTCTTTCGGACAAGATTGAAACCTAGAACACACATATACACTAAACATAATGTCCAGCATACTAGTTGCCAAGTAAAGTAAACTACCAATCATACTACAATAGAGTTTAACATCAATATTTTTACCTTGCTCATCCTTTTCAAGCTAGGTTGCGGTAGCCATGAGAATTTTGCTAATCTTCGCATCTTCTAACCCAAATTTTTTGATAAGCTCTTTTATATATTTGGCTTGATTGACGAAGATCCCATTACTCCTTTACTTGATTTAGAGTCCAAAAAAATAGTTGAGCCTCTCACCATACACATTTCGAACTCTTTTTCATGCATGATTCTAAATCCTTACAAAGATTTTCATTAGTAGATCTAAAATTATGTCGTCAACATATGTTTACACTATCAAGATATCATTATCTACATATTTTGTAAACAAAGCATTATCAACTTTGTCTTTAACAAAACCATTTTCAACAAGAAAATAACTAAGTCTTTCATATCAAGCTCTTGGAGCTTGTTTTAAACCATACAAAATCTTTTCAAATTTGAAAGCAAAATCTGGATATGTAGGATCAGCAAACCCAGGGGATTGTTTAATCTCCTCATCAATGAAACCAATCAAAAATGCACTTTTAACATCCATTTGAAAAAGCTTGAAATCCTTAAAAGAGGCAAATGCAAGGGCCATCCGTATGGCTTCGAGCCATACTACAGGTCCAAACGTTTTCTGAAAATGATGTCTTCAATTTGGATGTCATCTTAGGTCACTAGTCTACCTTTATTCCTAATAATATTTCTCGTTTCGTTCAACTCATTCCTAAAGATCTATTTAGTTTCAATAGTTGGCCTTTCATGGAGCCTTGGAACAAGGTGCCAAACTTGATTACGCTCAAATTGATTGAGCCCTTATGGCATTGCAAGTAACTAATGTGAGTCGCGTTGGCCCAAAGGCCCATCGCTCTAATTTTTATAATGATTAACTCATGTAGTTATAGTACTAATGATCTTGTGTTTATATAGTTTCAAATATTTGATCAAGATCTTAGTAGGTGTTTAGCTTAAACAAAAGATTCGATGTCAAGTTTTGAAGCTAGCACGTGTTGATTCAAGTGCTCGCGCATCAAGATCGCAGTATGTACTCTAGAGGAGTCTAACTCATGGATGAAGATTTGGACCAAGTCAAGAAAGAGAAGAAGATTTTTAAAAGAAGATTTTCGTGAAGACTTGTGTCATGTTTGTAAGTGTCAAGATTTATTTTTTAGATAAAATGTAAAGGATAAATTAGTTGTGGATTACTTAAGTTCATATATATACACACACAAAATTTATATGTGTTTCCCATAAGAATAGTTTTGATTTTAGAAAATACCGTTTTAGTTTTTGAGCTTCAAAGTATACATTCCTATGTTTCATGAATAGAGTTCATCAAAATGAGTTTATATGGTTTATATGTGTTTTTAATTTCATTCATACACATTGTTGGTTCAAATGTTTAGAAAAACTTATTTGGTGATTCTATATCATTTGTTTAGGTTTTGTATTTATCAAAACTTATTTTAGTGCTTAGTATCAAAAACATAGATATTTCATCTTATATGTGTATTGGATCATATGCATACACATTAAGCTTCAAAGTGTTTAAAATATCTTATTTTTGTACTTAAAAAGTTTTAGAAAAATTATTTTTCAAATTAAAGATTGATTTTGAAAAATACGGATTCTCATTTAAGGCGAAATTTCTATATCACAAAAATGGTTCAAAAAGTTTGTAATATGTGTTGATTTTTGATCACACATATTTGTAATTCAAAGTATTTCAAAGAACTTATTTTTGTAGATTTTATGTGATTTTATAGGATTTTATAGGAGTTTATAAAACCTAGTTTTAATACCCAAGATTTCAGACAAGACCTTCTGGCGGATGACCGACCGGTCGACCAAGACAAAGTCGGTCGACCGGGCAGTCGACCGATGTGCACAAAACGTGCACAGCCATTTGGCTTGGGGCCGGTCGACCGAACGGTCGACCGCTATGGCCCCAGTCGGCCGACCGGTCGACCGTCCAGAGAGCTTTGCTCTCTAGATCTAGCCCCGGTCGACCGGGCGGTCGACCGGCAGGTCAAGCCCAAGGCACGATCGACCGGATGGTCGATTGGCAGGCCCCAACACTCAAAAATTTGACCACTAGCCGGTTGACCGCCCGGTCGACCGCCAGGTCATTTTGACCTGAAGTGTGACCCTAACGGCTAGTTTTTGGGAGTCTATTTAAGGGGGCTATTTTGAGCTATTTTTCATAAGATTTTGAGAGGGTTTCAAACCAGTTGTTCTCATATCTCTTAGAGGTTTTCTCCACTTGTATTAGGGCAAATATTTTAATATCAAAAGGAGAGTTTTTCAAGAGTGTTTTCAAAGGAGATTTCTTGAGTTTTTCACCACAAATCTATTCTAGTTTTTCTCACACATACTTTAGCTTTCCATTGTTATATCAATCCTATAGAAGCTTTGTTGTGAGAGAAATTCTAGGTGTATTTTCAATTAGTATCAGAGCTTAGTGCTTTTGATTTGGGTCTAACAACCTTGAGTTAAAGATCCTCATTTTAGCTAATCACAATATTTGTTTACACACACTATGGATTTCATGACACCTCCCATGTTTGATATTATTAACATCCAAACTTAGAAAGTTAAGATGTCAATGTACCTCAAAGCCTTAGGTATTCATATTTATTTTGCCACTATTAAAGATTCTTATTATTTGAATGACAAACATTTAGAGGCTAATGCAAAAGCTATCCATGCATTAAAGAGTAACCTAAATGATGATTATTTATGTAGAGTTTCTAACTTTGATTCGGCTTTTGTAGTATGAAACACTCTTGTATCCACTGTTCTAAAAATCGGATTAATCGGCCGATTAATCCTATTCGGTGGCAGCCCGCTTAATATTACATTAATCGCTCTGATTATGCACTTGGGCGATTAATCGGGTCCAAAATGATTAATCCCCGGTTGATCCTTGATTAATGCCCGATTAATTCCCGATTAATCATTTAGGTATTTCATATGTTTTTTATTTGAAAAACTTATCACTTTGTGTGTGTTAGATCGCTAAGTAGTTTATGTTGTGATGTTGATGATTTGATAATGATCTTTTATTAAATAGTAGATGAACTGTTATTTATTAAATAATAGATGAATTATGATATTTTATTATTGTATATTTTGCATAAAATAATACTTATTTTATTATTTTGATTATTTTTCAAATTAACTTATTTAGCAATCTTTCTCCATCATTCTTTAAAGCTCATTATTTTGATTGATAAATTGACTAATTTTTATTTATCTTATTTTGCAAGTAAGTTCTTTGATTTATATTTATGATGCAAAATTTGAAATCTTGGATTACTAATGTGAAGAGATAAGTTATTTTACTTCTTTTTTATTATTTATTCATATTGTCTTGTTCACCATATCATGGTTTATAACTTCACATCTAGATATTGTTTTGTATAATATTTAGGTATTTTCAACAATTAACTGTATATATTCATATATAGTTGTGTATAAATATAATTAAATATATTAAAATTTTCAAAAATGATTGATCCCCGATTAATTTCTGATTAATCATTTTTCAGAGTTGGACCACACGAATAAACGAAACTGATTTTTAGAACACTACTTGTATCCCTTGGTGAATAAAAGCAATACCATACGAGGAGTGACTCGGATGATGGAAGTGATGCTTCCAACATATTCTATATAATTTATTAAAAATTAAAAACAATAAATTGAAGATGGAAAACACTATTGGCCCAAAGGTCCATCACTCTAATTTTGATGATGATTAACTCATGTAATTATGTACAAATGATCATGTGTTTATATAGTTTCAGATATTTGATCAAGATCTTAGTAGGTGTTTTACTTCAATAAAGGATTCGAAGTTAAGTTTTAGAGCTAGCACGTGTTGATTCAAGAGCTCACGCATCATGATCGCATCAAGTACTCTAAAGGAGTCTAGCTTATGGATCAAGTTTTGGACCATGTCTTAGTGTTAAGATTTATTTTTTGATAAAATGTAAAGGATAGATTAGTTGTGGAATGCTCAAGTTCATATACACACACAAACAAAATTTATATAGTGTTTTTATATGAGTAGTTTTAATTTTAGAAAATACCATTTTGATTTTTGAACTTCAAAGTATATATCTTTATGTTTCATGATTAGGGTTCATCAAAACAAGTTTATATGATTTATATGTGTTTTGGATTTCACCCATGCACATTGATGATTCAAATATTTAGAAAAACTTATTTGGTGATTTTATATCATGTATTTGAGTTTTGTATTTATCAAAACTTATTTTAGAGCTTATTGTCAAAAACATAGATATTTCACCTTGTATGTGTATTGGATCATGTCCATACACACTAAGTTTTAAAAGTGTTTAAAATATCTTTTTTTGTATTTGGAGAAGTTTTGGAAAAATTGTTTTTCAATTTGGAGATTGTTTTTTGAAAAATACGGATTTTTATTTAAAGCCAAATTTCTATATTACGAAAATGGTTCGAAATATTTGTAATATGTGTTGATTTTTTATCACACATATTTGTACTTCAAAGTATGTTAATGAATTTATTTTTACAGATTTTATGTAATTTTATGGGATTTTATCAAAGTTAAAAAGACCAAGTTTTAATCCCCAAAAATGTCTGACCAGGCCTTCTGCCGGTCGACAGACTGGTCGACTGTGGCAGAAGTCGGTCGACCTAGTGGTCGACTGATGTACACAAAACGTGTACAACCAGTTTGTCTTGAGGGCCGGTCGATCGGGTGGTCGACCGCTAAGGCCCCGGTTGACCGACCAGTCGACCGTCCAGAAAGTTATGCTCTCTGGATTTGGCCTCGGTTGATTGGGCGGTGACCAGTAGGTCAAAGCCTAGGCATGGTCGACCGGTAGGCTGCAACAGTCAAAAAATGACCGTTGGCCGGTCGACCGGCCGTTGATTAGTCCCTAATTTTGCATAATTTTCATCACATCTCACATTTATTGATAAATAAATTCTGCTAATAATCCCTTACTTGCTTCACTCTAGGTCCATGGTGTGCAATGGAGAAGAAGACCCTAAAAACACCATTTAATGGTGATTAAAGCCTATTAAAGATAGCCATTGACCTAGAGAGGTGAATCTGCTCAAATCAGGGGCGGAAAAGACAAAACCGGGCATCAGAACTGACAGGGGGACAACCAGGCGGCGCGCAGCAGGCGGCGCTGCGCGCGCCGCCAAAGTATTGCCGCGGAAACGCGGCAAATGCCGCGTTTCCGCGGCAATACTGCGGCGCCGCGCGCGCCGCTTCGGGTCACATCCTGTCCCCAGGCTCCCCTTTGCCCTGGTACCTATAAATACCCCCCCTGGGGTCTTCAGTGAAGGCAGATTGGAATTTTGACAAAAATTTGTAATCTTGTTTTAGTTTGTTGTAGTTGTTATTCTTCTTCTTCTAGTTTTAGGTCTTTAGCCATTAAAGAGAAAGAGAGAGAGTGTGTAAAGAGTTGTATTTGAAGGGTGACAAGATAATACAAGTACTACTTCTCTTCCTTCTTTCATTTGCTTGTCTTTGCATTTACTTTTACTTCTTTGTTGTAGTGTAACTCCCCCTTTCCCTTTTACCCCTTTTTCTTTATTGTTTATTTTACCTTGATGGCTAACTAACTTTTCCATAGCATGGCTAACTAACTACTAACCCACTAATTTCTAACACTTTTTTGATAACCCGTATGAATCAATAGTGCCAAACAAGCCTTGTGCAAATGAGAGCTATGGCATCTTAAGATGAGGGTTCTAACTCTAATTTATCTACAAGTATCTACTTTCTTATACTTCATACTTACCGAGTTTTGATGATCTATGAGTTGTGTATTTTACTTGTTAGACTCTTTTCCTTTTAACTTTGCCGATACCAATAGTGCACTCGAGTCTTCCCTTATTCTCGCCTTCTATCGGATCTTGATATGGGAATGTCCGAGTTTTTGCCGTGTAAGGCTAAGTTATAGGATGAACTCTCACTCGATTTCCACGTGATTAGTTCCAATGCACAAGTGTCGTGTTTGCCTATGATCCATCGTGAGGCTATCTCCAAAAAGTTAGAAATTAGTGGGAGCACTTAGTAGAAAGTTAGCCATGCATCTTTACAACTAAGAAAAAATCACTTTTACAATCCACCAAAATATTTTCCAACATTTTCTAAAAATACTTGTTTTCACTTTTCAAATTCTTTATTTGGAAACAAGAACTTTCTTTCTTCTTGAACCTTGAAAGCCGTATCAAGCTTCTATCGCTCTCCCTCCTTGTGGATACGACCCGTACAGCCACTTAGCTACTACGGAAGAATCGCAAAAGCAGTAACATAAACCCACACTTCATTCTCTCATTTAATACTTGCTTTTTACGCGATCAAATTTTGGCGCCGTTGCCGGGAAGGAACGGCTTTATTGTTCACTACTAAAGATTGTTCTTTTTCTTTTTGTGTAGGAGAAGTACCAAGGAGCTCACTTTCAAGGGAAGCAAAAGAGGTGGCCAAGGACATTGCGCGAGGATTTATTTGCCCTCGGAAAATTCGTGTAAAAACGAGTTTTTCCGATTGAAGTACTAACATACTTGTTTGCAGGGTTGCCGAGCGCCGCTAAAAAAAAAAAAAAATGCTTTCAAAATTTCTAGTTTCCTTGGATGCTTCACCATATGCATGTGTAATAAATTCAACAGAAATTTACTTGTTGCTTAATTAAAAATTGGATTAGACTTTTGCATTTAGGGCACGTGTCTATTTCAATTCATTTCAATTTCTGTTGAAGAGTGCTGGAGACAAGGTACGTGTGCATTCATATAAAATAGGACCAACATTTTGAAGTGATTTACCGCTTTGAGTGTTACCATGTTGTGAATAAACTGTACACTTGCACAATTGACTTTAAGGGCAAAACCCAAATAAACAAGATAAGGTGGGATTTCATCACCCTTCCTTAGCCCAAAAACCATCTCCAAGTGCACTCACACTTTCCCAAGCCTTAACTAAAATCAATAGACGTTGGCCCTAGGGACATCTCGGACTCACTAAGAGATTAACCGAGGTTGGAAATTGTAAGAACTTTACTCCTGCAAAATCGGTGTCTAAGGAAAGTGGATTTAGAGGTAAAGCCTCGAAAGCTCCGTGGTTTGGCATAATTAGGCCCGTGGCTCCGCCCGGATACCTCCCCCCGAGCTTTGCCCTTTCCTGGCCGATTAGCTTGTAGTCGAGTTCCTGCAACAACCTTCCCCGGAGAATCGACCAGTTAGGAGTCGTCTAGGTCCAGGTACCTTAGACTAAGGCTTGTGGTTGTTTTTGATTTCTTTTGTTTGTTTTTCACTCTTTTCGATTGTTTGTTGTTTTCACGTTGGTTGTGGTGTGCTGAATGCAAGAGTGGGTGAGAGATCCTTCAACTTCCAGATTAACAAGAAACACCTCGTTACCCTTGCATCTAGAACTGGTGATGGCATCACTTCAGGATAGATTTTACCCGATAAGAACTTCACTTCCATCTTGCATAAAACTTCCTGAAGCAAACGGAAATAATTTCGAGTTAAAGCCCCAATTCATTAACACTCTTTCGAAATTCCATGGTTTAGAATCAGAGGACGCATACTTCTTTGTTAGGGAATTTGAAGAAGTATGCCTCATGATGCGAATACCCCAGCTAGGAGACGATGCCGTTAGGTTACGTTTCATCCCTTTTTCTCTAAAGGATCTAGCTAAGAAATGGTTGTACAGTCTGGCAGCAGATTCAGTCACTACGTGGGATGATTTCGTCAAGGCTTTCTTGAAGAAATTTTACCCAATTCACAAAACTGCTCTCATTAGGAAGAACATCATGCAGTTTAAGCAAGACCCGAGCGAACCCTTTTGGAGATACTTTGAGCGATTCAAAGATCTCCTAGCTCAATGCCCTCATCACGGTGTGGAGAAATGGCGTCAGCGCCAGATTCTCTACGATGGTCTAGACTATCAGACTAAGACCCTGTTAGAAACGATGTGTCAGGGAGGGTTCTTGCAGAAGGATGAGAATCAGGGTTGGGATTTATTTGAGGACTTAGCTGAGAAAACCCTGCAGTGGGAGCCAGCCTCAGAGAAACCTAGGAATTCACAGTCTATAGCTTCAGAGGAGGGCTCCTATCTTTAGAAACATCCATAGCTGCTGAGGCCAAGATTGCTACCCTGATGAGAAGGATAGAGGCTCTAGAAACAAAAGAGCCTGTTAGTGTCAACCAGATCAACCCACCACCAACCGGGTTGTTCATATTGTCAGGCACCAAACCATGTCTTCGAAGAGTGCCATGTTTTCCATGCCCAACAAGTGCCACAGGAACACATGAACGCGGCTTACTCACGGCCGCTTCACAACCCCTACTCACAGACATACAATCCCGGTTGGAGGAATCATCCCAATTTCTCCTGGGCCCCAAACAATCCTCCCAGGCCCAATTTCTCCAACAACTTTCACCATCCTGCTCCTCCACCACCTTTTCCCAGTCAAGCCCCATCTTCCTCCTCCCAAGGCTCTCCAATGGAAAAGAAAATCAATAAATTGGAGGAGAGCATTGAGGCTTTCATTAAGTCCCAGTCTGCTTTCATGCAGAACCAGGGACAAACTCTGAACAGTCATTCACAAGCCATATCTAGGTTGGAATTGCAGATGAGCCAGTTAGCTAGCTCCCTAAGTGAGAGATCTAAGGGTACCTTGCCTAGTCAGCCATTAGTTAACCCAAAAACCTCCAACCAAGCATATGAAGTTCAGGATCCATCTCTCAACCACTGTAATGCTGTTCACCAGATCGTAGATTCAATTTAGACCTGGAGGATGAAGCTGAGGCAGAATTCAATCTGGAGGATGAGGAATTCAATTTAGACCAGATCGTAGATTCAGCAGTGGATTGGGCATCAAGCCCCAGTGTACCCCATCTTAGGATCGAAAGCCCAGAGACTCCCTCCAATGAAGCAACACCTTCCCTAGAGCTGAAAGCCCTGCCTGAACATCTCAAGTACGCCTACCTGGGCGGAAAGGACACCTTGCCAGTCATCATAGCATCCCACCTGACTGAGCAACAAGAGGATAGCTTGATGTCCATTCTGGAGAGACATAGGGAAGCCATTGGATGGACAATGAAGGACATCAAGGGAATAAGTCCAGCCACAGTGCAACACAGGATTCATTTAATCGATGAAGCAATCCCTAGGAGGGACCCACAACGTAGGCTTAACCCTCTCATGCAAGAGGCAGTGAAGGCTGAAATTCTGAAACTATTAGATAATGGGATCATTTATCCCATTTCTGATAGCCAATGGGTTAGCCCTGTTCATGCGGTCCCAAAGAAGGCTGGCTTTACGGTAGTAGAAAATGAGGAAAAAGAGTTGGTACAAACAAGACTGCCTACCAAGGTTCGTGTTTGTATCGACTATAGGAAGTTGAATGCTGCTACCCGTAAAGACCACTTCCCGCTACCCTTCATCGACCAAATGCTAGAGCGTTTGGCTGGACATGAGTACTACTGCTTTCTGGATGGGTACTCGGGATACAATCAAATCCCCATTGCTGCAGAAGACCAGGAAAAGACAACGTTCACTTGCCCGTTCGGAACCTTTGCTTATAGGCGCATGCCTTTTGGATTGTGCAATGCTCCTGCAACGTTCCAACGGTGCATGCTTAGTTTGTTCTCTGATATGGTGGAATGTTTTCTTGAGATTTTCATGGATGACTTCTCCATCTACGGAGATTCATTTGATCAATGTCTTCATCACTTAGAGTTAGTGCTACAAAGATGCATTGAGAAGAACCTAACTCTAAACTGGGAAAAATGTCACTTTATGGTGAAACAAGGGATTGTCCTGGGCCATGAGATTTCACGCAGAGGCATAGAAGTAGATAAGGCTAAGGTAGAAGTGATTGCTAAGCTTCCACCCCCCAAAACCATCAAGGATATTAGATCCTTTTTAGGGCATGCTGGGTTCTATCGACGGTTCATTAAGGACTTTAGCAAAATTGCTAGGCCCTTAACTAACCTGCTCGCTAAGGACGTGCCCTTTGATTTCAACGAGGAATGTTTCAAGTCATGGGGGAAGCTTAAGCAAGAACTGATTTCTGCACCTATCATTTCTGCCCCTGATTGGGCCCAGTCATTTGAGATCATGTGTGATGCATCTGACTTCGCTATTGGCGCTGTTCTAGGACAGCGCATCAATAATAGGCAGCACGTGATCTACTATTCGAGTAGGACCTTAAATGATGCTCAACAGAACTATACAACGACAGAGAAGGAATTCTTGGCCGTTGTCTTTGCATTAGAAAAATTCCGGCCCTACTTGTTAGGTTCAAAAACTGTGATTTCACAGATCACTCGGCTCTTAGATACCTCATGTCCAAGAAGGAAGCAAAAGCCCGACTGATTCGGTGGATTCTTTTGCTTCAAGAATTTGACTTAGAAATCAGGGATAAAAGAGGTATAGAAAATGTGGTCGCTGATCATCTCTCGAGAATTCCGAATTCACCAACCATCCGAGTTCCGATCAATGAGGATTTCCCTGATGAGCACATCCTAGCCATTCTTAAGGAACCCTGGTATGCTGACATCGTTAATTACCAGGCCACAGGACAATTACCTGCTGACTGGACAAAGCAAGACCAATACCGCTTCTTTGCCCAAGTACGGTACTTCTTCTGGGAAGAGCCGTATCTCTTTAAGTATTGTCCCGACCAAATAATTAGACGATGTATACCCGAGGAGGAACAGAGGAGCGTGCTTAGTTTTTGCCATGACCTTGCATGCGGAGGACACTTCGGTCCCCGCAAGACTGCAGAGAAGGTTCTACAAAGTGGGTTCTACTGGCCCACTCTGTTCAAGGATTCATATCATTTTTGCAAGTCAGTGCAAATTGTCAGAAGATAGGGAAACTTTCTAGAAGAGACATGATGCCCCTAAACCCAATCCTTGAAGTAGAAATTTTTGATGTTTGGGGCATCGATTTCATGGGACCATTCCCCAACTCCTTCGGCAACCAATTCATTTTGGTTGCTGTAGATTATGTCTCTAAGTGGGTAGAAGCCGTGCCAACCAAGACGAATGACAACAAAGTGGTTGTCAAATTTCTCAAAGAAAACATCTTTTCCCGGTTTGGCACCCCGAGAGCGATAATTAGTGATAATGGATCACATTTCTGCAACAGAGTTTTTGAAGCTCTGATGCGAAAATATTCCATCAATCACAAGTTATTCACCCCGTATCATCCCCAGACAAATGGGCAGGTTGAAGTCACCAACCGACAGATCAAGCTCATTTTGGAAAAGACTGTCGGACAAAACCGAAAGGATTGGTCGGTTAAGCTCAATGATGCATTGTGGGCTTACCGTACCGCATTTAAGACAATTCTGGGGATGTCTCCTTACAGACTCGTGTTTGGAAAAGCCTGTCATCTGCCAGTAGAATTAGAACACCGGGCCCTCTGGGCAATTAAGCAACTCAACTTCGACCTGACCAAGGCCGGTGAACTTAGGAAACTGCAGATTTCTGAATTAGAGGAGATACGGAATGAAGCTTATGAAAATGCACGAATCACTAAGAGCAGAACCAAATTTTTTCATGACCAAATCATAACCCGGAAAACCTTTGCACCAGGAGATAGGGTTTCTGCTATACAATTCTAGGCTTCATATTTTCGCGGGGAAATTGAAAACTCGTTGGACGGGACCATTCATTGTGCGCACTGTTTTCCCACACGGTGCTGTGCTTATTGCAGACCCTAAAAATAACACGGAGTTCAAAGTGAATGGGCAGAGACTGAAGCCCTTCTTGACCACTGAGCCGATGATTCCGGATGATAGTGTGCTGACTCTTTTTGCCCCATCATACACCTAACCACAACAATAAAAAATAAAAAAAAAATTGTTTACTTACCCCATGTACATTCTTTTTGACATTTCTCTCGCCTTTTCATAATTGGCCGGCCCGAGTTCACGGAGACGGTAACATCATTCCTTCCCCTATTTATTGCATTTGCATTT
The DNA here is from genome assembly GCA_038442645.1 of Agave tequilana. NCBI lineage: Eukaryota > Viridiplantae > Streptophyta > Magnoliopsida > Asparagales > Asparagaceae > Agave > Agave tequilana. The sequence goes on from JAVJIF010016343.1 coordinate 56,318, forward strand.
CCATTTGCATTCATTGAGGACAATGCATTAGATAGGTGTGGGGGGGTGTGCTAACACTTTTTCTTTTTCTTCTTTCTTTCTTACAAAAAAAAAAAAAAAGATTGAAAAGAAATTTCAAACTCTTTATAAAAATACCAAAAGACTGTAGGAATTACGGGAACCTTAGTAATAAATCTTTATTTTTGCCTAAGTAAACAAGAAAGAATGGTTTGACTAAAAAGATAGGAGGGATAAGGAAAATAACTCATACATTTTATTTAGCCTTAGTAGAATATGCATAATTCGCACACACATGCTTGGGATTTAGAGACGCAACTTTTGGGGAAAAAAAATGCTGGATAATTGTGCCTCAAGAAGCATGATTGTTCACGCCAAAAAAAAAACAAAAACAAAAAAAAAAAAAATAAAAAGAAAAGCTGGATAATTGTGCCTCAAGAAGCATAATTACTCACGCCAAAAATTTTATAAATAAATCTTGATTTCGTGGCCTACTCCACTTGCATATTTGACCTGAAGGGTGTTTTTCCACCTGGTGCCCTAAGACCATCTGGTTTGGGAGTCATCAGTTTGATATGTGCTACATAAGTGAAGTAGAAAGCCTAATGGAACCAGGAATAATAAGTAAATACTAATAAAATAATATTCAAAGTTGAGTTGAAAAATCCCAAGCACATCACACTTACACAGTATGCATATCTATCTAAAGCAAAATAAAAGAATGAGTTAGAAGTACAATATCCTTTCTAAATTTAAAGAAAAACCATAATTTCTTCTTTTATGAAGGCTAAAATATAAGAGGACTTATGAGGGTTGAACCTAATTCTTACATCATTCGGTCATTTTTATTTAGATGATTGAAAGTTCTTTTTCATATATATATATATAAATAAAATAAAAATTTCTAACAACTAATTTCTTTTCTTTACTTAATGGATTTTGTGGGTGTAATCCGCTGAAAACCCTCAGGAGACAAAACTCCTCCTCTAAGGGGAACTTAGAGGTTTAACGGCTTGTTGCACATGCTCAGTGCAATCGCGTCACCTGCGAAAGTGGTGTAATAATTTTCTTAGGTTTTTGTTTTGCTCGGGACGAGCAAAAGATAAGTGTGGGGGTGTGATTAGTCCCTAATTTTGCATAATTTTCATCACATCTCACATTTAATTGATAAATAAATTCTGCTAATAATCCCTTACTTGCTTCATTCTAGGTCCATGGTGTGCAATGGAGAAGAAGACCCTAAAAACACCATTTAATGGTGATTAAAGCCTATTAAAGATAGCCATTGACCTAGAGAGGTGAATCTGCTCAAATCAGGGGCGGAAAAGACAAAACCGGGCATCAGAACTGACAGGGGGACAACCAGGCGGCGCGCAGCAGGCGGCGCTGCGCGCGCCGCCAAAGTATTGCCGCGGAAACGCGGCAAATGCCGCGTTTCCGCGGCAATACTGCGGCGCCGCGCGCGCCGCTTCGGGTCACATCCTATCCCCAGGCTCCCCTTTGCCCTGGTACCTATAAATACCCCCCCTGGGGTCTTCAGTGAAGGCAGATTGGAATTTTGGCAAAAATTTGTAATCTTGTTTTAGTTTGTTGTAGTTGTTATTCTTCTTCTTCTAGTTTTAGGTCTTTAGCCATTAAAGAGAAAGAGAGAGAGTGTGTAAAGAGTTGTATTTGAAGGGTGACAAGATAATACAAGTACTACTTCTCTTCCTTCTTTCATTTGCTTGTCTTTGCATTTACTTTTACTTCTTTGTTGTAGTGTAACTCCCCCTTTCCCTTTTACCCCTTTTTCTTTGTTGTTTATTTTACCTTGATGGCTAACTAACTTTTCCATAGCATGGCTAACTAACTACTAACCCACTAATTTCTAACACTTTTTTGATAACCCGTATGAATCAATAGTGCCAAACAAGCCTTGTGCAAATGAGAGCTATGGCATCTTAAGATGAGGGTTCTAACTCTAATTTATCTACAAGTATCTACTTTCTTATACTTCATACTTACCGAGTTTTGATGATCTATGAGTTGTGTATTTTACTTGTTAGACTCTTTTCCTTTTAACTTTGCCGATACCAATAGTGCACTCGAGTCTTCCCTTATTCTCGCCTTCTATCGGATCTTGATATGGGAATGTCCGAGTTTTTGCCGTGTAAGGCTAAGTTATAGGATGAACTCTCACTCGATTTCCACGTGATTAGTTCCAATGCACAAGTGTCGTGTTTGCCTATGATCCATCGTGAGGCTATCTCCAAAAGTTAGAAATTAGTGGGAGCACTTAGTAGAAAGTTAGCCATGCATCTTTACAACTAAGAAAAAAATCACTTTTACAATCCACCAAAATATTTTCCAACATTTTCTAAATATACTTGTTTTCACTTTTCAAATTCTTTATTTGGAAACAAGAACTTTCTTTCTTCTTGAACCTTGAAAGCCGTATCAAGCTTCTATCGCTCTCCCTCCTTGTGGATACGACCCGTACAGCCACTTAGCTACTATGGAAGAATCGCAAAAGCAGTAACATCAACCCACACTTCATTCTCTCATTTAATACTTGCTTTTTACGCGATCACCGGTCGACCGACAGGTCATTCTGACCTGCAGTTTGACCCCAACGGCTAGTTTTTGGGAATCTATAAATTGGGGTTGTTTTGGGCTGTTTTATATAAGAGTTTGAGTGAGTTTCAAGATAGTTTTTTCCATCTATTTTAGAGGTTTTCTCCACTTGTATTAGAGCAAATACTTCCATATAAAAGGAGAGTTTTCAAGAGTGGTTTTCAAAAGTGATTTCTTGAGTTTTTCCTTCACTACGCTATCTAGTTTTTCTCACACAAATTTGAGCTTTCCATTGCTATATCAATCCTCCTAGGATCTTTATTATAAGAGTGTTTTTAGGTGATCAAAGTGTTGAGATTACCAAGTGTTCATCTTTGTATTTGAGGAGGAGAACTTGCGGGTTCGTATTGTTTTGAGTTCATGTGGGAGCTCCGTATAGAGGTGCGACTTTAGCAAGCTAGTGTGCTTGCGTGTGTTGTTCTTGTGGGAACAAGTGAGGGGACTAGTGAGTCCAAGAGTTCTAGTGTGAATTTGTTGTAGGTGTTGCGGCACCGAGTGATCCAGTGGGATCATTTTTAGTAGAAATCCTTCATAGTGTTGAAGGCAGAGATGTAGAACAAGGGTGCTCGAACCTTAAAATAATTCTCCTGTGTTTGTGATTGCTCTCTCTCTGTGTTTATTTATCTTGCATGCTCATATTGTTCATATCTCTTATATGCTTGATATACTTGTGCTTAATTGAATATATGCTTGGGATTGTTTGTTCGCACTTGTATTCAATCAAGAGAGCTATAGCGACATTTCAACTCTTAATCTAGAGGAATCTTGAGGAGATAGTCCAGAGCCTTTCACCGGAAATTCGGTAACACTCTTATGGTATACTTTATGTGTTTAGCTAAATAGTTTTAATTTGCATAAATAGTTTTTAATTTCGCATCTTTATCATTAGATTAGCTAGTTCACCTATTCATCCCCCTCTCTAGATGTATTTTCAATTGTTATCAGAGCTTGGTGCTCTTGATTTGAGTCTAACAACCTTTAGTTAAAGATCCTCATTTTAGCTAATCAAAATATTTGTATACACACACATATGGATTTCATGTCACCTCCTTTGTTTGATATTCTTAACATTCAAACTTGAAAAGTTTAGATGTCAATGTACATCAAAGCCCTAAGTATTCATGTTTATCTTGCCACTATTAAAGATTCTTACTTTTTAAGTGGCAAACATCTAGAGGCTGATGCGAAAGCCATTAATGCTTTAAAGAGTACCCTAAATGATGATTTTTATGTAGGATTGCTAGATTTGATTCGGCTTTTGTAGTATGGAACACACTAGTCTCCCTTGATAAACAAAAGCAATACTATGCGGGGAGTGACTCGAATGATGGAAGGGATGCTTCCAACATACGCTACATGGTCCAAGGGGATGACCCCCTTTAGGTAAACTCTGAATCCGAGTTAGAAGAAGATATTGACATGCCTTATGATGAGCTTACATCTTTTTGTCAAAAACTTCTTGAAAAATATGACTTATTGAAAATTGAAAATAAAAAATTGAAAAAGGAAAATACTTCTTTATTAAAAGAAAATGACTCTTTTAAAAATAAATTTGAAAATGTCTTAAAAAAATAAATTTTTGAAAACCAAGTTGTTTTGGTGGAAAAGGAAAAGAAAATTATTTTAAATGAAAATAAATCTTTGAAAAAGAAAAATGTTTTAAAAGAAAAAGAAAATATTCCTAAAAAGAATAAGGATTTTGCTTTTCATATTTCTTCTTCCAAAATTGATAATGATATTTGCATTATGAAGAAGAATATTGATTGTTTGGGCTCCACTTTGAGCCAATGTGCATTTACCATAATAGATTGGAATTCATGTTTCGCAAGAAACAAATTCCATATGTTCATGTACATAACCCACAACATACATATACACACTATGCTCACATTCATACCACTCATATGCATGCTAGACTGTACAAATGTGTAAGTTCACCTAGAGGGGGGGTGAATAGGTGATGGCTAATCTAATGGTCACTTAGTACCAAATAATGCAAATAATGCGGAAGCTAAAATAATTATGACCTAATTAAATCTTATTAAACTAAACACTATGTATAACACAAGAGTGTAGCCGAATTCCCTTTGCAAGGCTCTGGACTAAACCCCTCTTGATTCCCCTTGAATGGGTTGAGGTGCCGCGTTGGCTCTCTTGGTTGAATACAAGTGTTAGCAACAATCCCACGCAAGTATATAACAATTAAGCACAAGGTATATCAAGCATGTAAATGTAAAGACAATATAAGTTATGCAAGATATAAAGGAGATAGAGAGAGAGAGATGGCAATCGCAAACACAAGGGTATGTTTCGAGGTTCGAGCACATTTGCTCTACATCCCCGCCTTCGACACACGAAGAATTTCCACTATGCAAGATCCCAATGGATCTCACCTCGGTGCCGCAACACCTACAAGCCCTCGGACTCCCTAGTCCCGTATACACGCGAGCCCCACAAGCTTGACGAGGCCGCACCTCGAACCAACGAGTTCACACACGAACTCAAACCACCGCGAGCACACTTGCCCGCCTCCTCAAATGAACAAAGTAGAACTTTGGTGATCACAACTCTTGATCACCTAAAATCCTCTCACAATAACACTCTCCTATAGGATAGATATAACAATGGATGCTCAAGTGTAGTGTGAGAAAAGCAAGGATTAGAAAGGTGGAGGAAAAACTCAAAGAATCACACTTTAAATCACTCTTGATAAATTCTTCCCTTTTGATTGGAAGTATTTGCACTCAAATATGTGGAGAAAACTCTGTTAAAAGGATGGGAAAAACTGGCTTAGAAATCTCCAAAAATCTTAGCTCAAAACAATGACCAAACCCCCTTTTATAGAGGTCAGAAAAATATGACCGTTGGGGTCTGTCAGAGCTGCCGGTCGACCGGCCGGTCGACCGCCAACGGTCAAAAATCCGACCGTTGGAGCCTCCGGTCGACCGCCCGGTCGACCCAGAAATCCAGAGAGCAGAACTCTCTGTAGCGGTCGACCGTCCAGTCGACCGGACCACTGTGCTGCCAGACATGCACAAGTCTGTGCACGTCGGTCGACCGTGGGTCGACCGGCCCTTGGTTCGGTCGACCGCCCGGTCGACCGAACTGGCCTGTCAGCCAATTCCAGGTCTGGAAAACTGGTTTAAAAATTTATTATAAAATCTTTTAACACTTATAAAAATTCCATAAACTTGTTTTAACATTCTATATTGAAAACCAAACTTGTGATAAAAATTTTCAAGACATATATCAACATATTCATATCATTTCAGCGTCTTGCAAATTTTATCAAAAATCAAAACATGTATTTTTCAAACTTGGTTTTCATAACTTCACAAAATATAAAAACAAGATATTTGATTTCATTTTAAAGCATAGTGTGTATGGATATGATCCACTACACAATCATAATGTAATATCTATGTTTTTGACATTAAGCTCTAAACTTGGTTATGGTTGAAAAGATATACATGATAGAAATACCAAAAATCAAGGTATATATATTTTGTCACAAAGAAAATCTTTTACTAAGTAAAAATTCTTTTCTAAACATAAAAATCTTTTATGAAAGCAATTCTATCAAGAGTGTGTGTGCATGGTATACTTGAGCAATCCACCACTATTCTATCCTTTACATTTTATCTAAAACAAAAATAAAATCTTATACCTAGACACAAGTCTTGATCTTGAAGTCTTCCCTTGAAGTCTTCTCATCTTCTTGACTTGGTCCAAGCTTGATCCAAAAGCTCCTTGGATCACACCGTGCTAGCTCCAGATCTTGACATTTTATCCTTTGTTGAGCTATGCACCACTAAGATCTTGATAATGAATCTGTCACTAATTAAACACAAGATCATTAGTAAACATAACTTCATGAGTTGATCATCATCAAAACTAGAGTGATGGGCCTTTGGGCCAACAATCTCCCCCTTTTTGATGATGACAAAACTCATGAAGTTATATATGCATGGATTAAAGTAAAGCTTCAAAGAAGCTCCCCCTTAACTCATGCATCACAAGAAATAATAGATATAACAATAAGGCACATGAATATGTATGCAAGTATGGAGATAAAACATGCAATAAGCATAAATCAAAATCTTTTTCTCCTATTTGCAATACAAAAATATATGCATAATTAACAAGGAAGATAAATACTTCTCCCCCTTAAGCAATGAAAACATGCATATATACTCAAATACTTCTCCCCCTTTTTGTCACTCATCAACAAAGGGTTCAAAGTAAAATCAAATCAAACAAATTTTTCTCCCCCTTTTTGTCAAAAGCAAAAAGATCAAGAAGGGGTAATACAAAGCAATCAATAAAAATTTATATGCGATATACATCCATGAAGAGGAAGACGCTAAGTTAGCTTCCCTACACATATGCATTACATGAAGAAGGGATGACAAGCCCTAACTCACATAACACATATTATGTAATGCATAAGAGGAGATGTGAAGCTCCCCCTACACACATATATCATATAAAGAAGAGTTGTCAAGCTCCTCAATTTATAATATACTCAACATGAATCCATATGTAAGAGAGATGTTAAGCTCTCCTTGCATATAGGAAATACAAATCAAAATTTTTGAATATTTCTTTAACAAAACAAAATTTTGAACTTTTCTCAAGAACCACATTTTGAGATATCAAATCAACATATTGCATAAGCTTTAAGAATAATTGAAAGTTAAAATAAGCTTAGCATATGCATTGTGCTTTAAAAATGTAAGACAATTTTAACTAAGAACAAATAACACATATTATGTATGAAAAGAGAATACCAATAGAAATTGATATAATTTGAATTTGAAAGCATTCATACATACAATCAAAATATGAGTATATAAAAATCATATTGATACCAATTGAAAATATCCAATGATACCAATTTAAGAGTAAGCTTATTATATACTCTAACAAATGAAGAGATTGCACTAGTTAATATGAAAATGTTTTAAAACTAGTACGAAATCCTTCAAGTAAGGAATAAAGCAAAAATGTCAATTAATCTCAATATTCCGTTTAAATCATCACACATTTTTTTATTAAAAACAAAATTTATATTTCAAGATATATGTATGTTTTGACAACACAATAAGTATACATACATATCTCTTAAACACAAATGAGTCCATATAAATAGATTTGCATTAAAGGCAAATGACTCAAGAGGTATACATGTATATCTTAAAGTGTGGCAAAATACACATATACATGAAATGAAAACACATGATCATAAATCAAATCCAAAAAGTGGGAATACAAGTTTAAAATGTAAGTATCATCAAAACCAAGCAATACAAGCACATTTCATGGGTTCAAATAAGCATTCAAGCACAAATATAATAGATTTATTTGTGACCCACAATATGTTCAAGTATAAATCCTAGTGTTGATAAAAACTAACATTCAAACTAATATTCAATACATGAAGCATCAAATCTTTAGAAAAATAGAATCATGTGTCAATCTCAAAACTATTTGAAGAATAAATAACTAGTATAAATTGTTTTTGAAAAACTAGTTAAAGATCCTTCGAATATATCAAATCATATGTTTTTCATAAAACATAACTAGATACACAAAAATTTAAGCACTCATGGTCTATAAGGCTCAAAATATTTTTAACAAAAGTGTGAGTGTTAAACGATCATGTATATAGCATTTTTATGAAAATAGTCAATGAAGCTCAAAAAGATCATAAGTCACATTTTTAACAAAAACACGAAAGATCATTTTTCATCAAAACACTAATCTTCATGGTATATGTATGATTAATCCAATCCTAACAATACACATACATATCCCAAATCTAAAAGAGTCTATCAAAGGTATTTGCATGAAGGCAAGAGACTCACGGGTATACATGTATATTTATTAGATTTGAATTAAGAATATATATATATGAAGTAAAGCATAAAAATAAGGCAAAACATGGATAAAAGAGAATCATCAAAATTAGTCTATACATATGCATATAGTGGATACAAATGAGCATGAAGTTCAAATGTAAATGAATCAATTTGATACTCACTAAGTGTACATGTATAAAAGCAAGTTTGACACATTCTACATCTAAGCATGTAAATACCACATGAAGCACAAAATACATAAAACATGAACATGCTATAATTATGATAAATGAACTAGCATGAACATAAAAAGTAGGAGTTTAGAAATTGTTACCAAATCCAAAGCTCCTAATGTGGTGGCCTTTCCACCAAAATTCCTTGATAGCGATGCATCCAAGTGTATGTCCATCAAGTCCATTGCATCCACTACCAAGGCACCAATCCTCTCACGTTTTGTGAGAGCCCTCACCTACATCAAAAGCAAAAGGTGGGGGTTTTGGTACCCATATTTTCTTGTTGGGTCCATGGGGTTAGCTTTGTGTTGAGGAACCCAAAATGTTTTATTTTTAGCAAAAATATAATGATCTAATCTATCATAATAATATTTTGCTAAATGGCCTTTGCGGCCACAATGTGTACATATGTACACCTTAGTATGCTTATGTGTAGGAGTGTGATCATGTTGTGCAACATAAGCAAATGCATGGTTATGATGTGCATGAATGTGTGGAGTTTGTTTCTTTGAAAACATTGACTCCAACCTAGAATGATTAAATGCACATGTGCTCAAATTGGAGCTCAAACTATCTATTTTATTTTTCAAATTCTTAATCTCACTATCATCAATGGTAGCATGTAAAGAGTAGTGAGAAATATGATCATTTTTCTTTTTCTTTTTCGAAACAAATTCTTTTTCTTTTTCACAAATCTTTCTTTTTAAAGAATTATTTTCTTGAAAAACAATTTCCTTTTGTTTTTCCACCAAAACAATTTTATCCTTCAAAATAGTGTTCCCTTCACACAAATCATTTAATTTAGACATAAGGGAAACATTTTCATTTTTCAAATCTTTATTTTCTTTTTCTAAGCATGCCATTTTATTTTCTAATGAATCTTTTTCATTAAGCATGGCATCAAAATTCTTTTTCAAATTTTTATTATCTTTTTCTAAACATGCAAAGTTATCTCTAAATGAATCATGTTCCTTATGCATGCAAGCAATATCCTTTTTCAAATTTTTATTTTCCTTTTTAAGCATGTCATATTTTTCAAGCACAAGTTGACAAAAGGTAGTAAGCTCATCATATGACATGTCTTCATCATCGGATTCGGCGTTTACCTCAAGGGGGTTATCCCCTTGGACCATATAGCATACGTTGGAGATGTCGCTTCCAACGTCCGAATCGCTCCCCGCATAGTATAGATCCTTTTCGCCAAGGGAGGTGAGGGTGTTCCATACTACAAAAGCCGAATCAATATTAGCAACTCTAGATAAATAAATATCATCTAGGGTAGACTTTCAAGCATTAAGGGCTTTTGCATTAGCCTCAAAATTCTCACCATGTAAAGAATATGCATTATTAGTAGTGGCAAGATATACATGAATGCCTAAGGCCTTGAGGTACAATGACATCTTAACCTTCCAAATTTGGATGTTAAGAATGTCAAAGGTGGGTGGTGACATGAAGTCCATGGTGTGTGTACAAATCTTGTGATTAGCCTAAAATGAGGATCTTTAACTCTAGGTTGTTAGACCCAATATCAAGAGCACTAGCTCTGATACCAATTGTAAGTTCACCTAGAGGGGGGGTGAATAGGTGATGGCTAATCTAATGGTCACTTAGTATCAAATAATGCAAATAATGCGGAAGCTAAAACAATTATGACCTAATTAAATCTTATTACACTAAACACTATGTATAACACAAGAGTATAGCCGAATTCCCTTTGCAAGGCTCTGGACTAAACCCCTCTTGATTCCCCTTGAATGGGTTGAGGTGCCGCGTTGGCTCTCTTGGTTGAATACAAGTGTTAGCAACAATCCCACGCAAGTATATAACAATTAAGCACAAGGTATATCAAGCATGTAAATGTAAAGACAATATAAGCTATGCAAGATATAAAGGAGATAGAGAGAGAGAGAGAGAGATGGCAATCGCAAACACAAGGGTATGTTTCGAGGTTCGAGCACACTTGCTCTACATCCCCGCCTTCGACACACGAAGGATTTCCACTATGCAAGATCCCAATGGATCTCTCCTCGGTGCCGTAACACCTACAAGCCCTCGGACTCCCTAGTCCCGTACACACGCGAGCCCCACAAGCTTGCCGAGGCCGCACCTCGAACCAACGAGTTCACACACGAACTCAAACCACCGCGAGCACACTTGCCCGCCTCCTCAAATGAACAAAGTAGAACTTTGGTGATCACAACTCTTGATCACCTAAAATCCTCTCACAGTAACACTCTCCTATAGGATAGATATAACAATGGATGCTCAAGTGTAGTGTGAGAAAAGCAAGGATTAGAAAGGTGGAGGAAAAACTCAAAGAATCACACTTTAAATCACTCTTGATAAATTCTTCCCTTTTGATTGGAAGTATTTGCACTCAAATATGTGGAGAAAACTATGTTAAAAGGATGAGAAAAACTGGCTTAGAAATCTCCAAAAATCTTAGCTCAAAACAATGACCAAACCCCCTTTTACAGAGGTCAGAAAAATATGACCGTTGGGGTCTGTCAGAGCTGTCGGTCGACCGGCCGGTCGACCGCCAACGGTCAAAAATCCGACCGTTGGAGCCTCCGGTCGACCGCCCGGTCGACCCAGAAATCCAGAGAGCAGAACTCTCTGCAGCGGTCGACCGTCCGGTCGACCGGACCACTGTGCTGCCAGACATGCACAAGTCTGTGCACGTCGGTCGACCGTGGGTCGACCGGCCCTTGGTTCGGTCGACCGCCCGGTCGACCGAACTGGCCTGTCAGCCAATTCCAGGTCTGGAAACTGGTTTAAAAATTTATTATAAAATCTTTTAACACTTATAAAAATTCCATAAACTTGTTTTAACATTCTATATTGAAAACCAAACTTGTGATAAAAATTTTCAAGAGATATATCAACATATTCATATCATTTCAGCGTCTTGCAAATTTTATCAAAAATCAAAACATGTATTTTTCAAACTTGGTTTTCATAACTTCACAAAATATAAAAATAAGATATTTGATTTCATTTTAAAGCATAGTGTGTATGGATATGATCCACTACACAATCATAATGTAATATCTATGTTTTTGACATTAAGCTCTAAACTTGGTTATGGTTGAAAAGATATACATGATAGAAATACCAAAAACCAAGGTATATATATTTTGTCACAAAGAAAATCTTTTACTAAATAAAAATTCTTTTCTAAACATAAAAATCTTTTATGAAAGCAATTCTATCAAGAGTGTGTGTGCATGGTATACTTGAGCAATCCACCACTATTCTATCCTTTACATTTTATCTAAAACAAAAACAAAATCTTATACCTAGACACAAGTCTTGATCTTGAAGTCTTCCCTTGAAGTTTTCTCATCTTCTTGACTTGGTCCAAGCTTGATCCAAAAGCTCCTTGGATCACACCGTGCTAGCTCCAGATCTTGACATTTTATCCTTTGTTGAGCTATGCACCTACTAAGATCTTGATAATGAATCTGTCACTAATTAAACACAAGATCATTAGTAAACATAACTTCATGAGTTGATCATCATCAAAACTAGAGTGATGGGCCTTTGGGCCAACAAAATGTACACAATGGGGCCGCAAAGGCCATTTAGAAAAGTTTTGTTATGATAAGATAAATCATATAAAATTTACAAATAAAAATGTCTGGGTTCCTCATGATAATAACTCCCGTGGACCCAAGAAGAAATGGGTACCAAAATTCCCACCATTTATATTTGATGTAGGTGCGGGCTCTCACAAAACGTGAGAGGTATGGTACCCTTGTGGTGGATGCATATGGAGCTAGATGGACATGCCCTGTTGATGCATCACTATCAAGAAAGTTTGGTGGGAGGACCATTATAGTTTGGAGACTTAGAGAATAGTTCATATGGTTTGATAACTATCTCTAAACTCCTATTTTAGTTTACATGCTTTTATATAAATATTTTTAGCATGTTTTGGTTTTGTACTTCATGTGGTGAATACTTATTTAGATGTAGTTTTCATTAAAACTTTTGTCTATACTTGTACAAGTAGTGAGCTACACTTGATTATTATATGTTTGTGCTTCAATGCTCATTTGTACTCATTACATGTACATGTATAACCTATTTTTTATGATTCTTTCATTTACACTCGTTTTCCCTATTTTTGTATAAGTTTTTTTTCATGTATATGTTATTTTTGTCTAAAACTAATAAATATACATGTATACCCGTGAGTCACTTGCCTTCATGCAAATTCTATTATGAACTCGTTGTGTTTGGGATAGTTATGCATATTTCTAGTTTTGATGGAACATACATATAACTTGAAGTTTGTTTAATTTTAATGAAAATAAATTTTTATAACTTTCATATTTTTGATAAAAGAATTTCTTGTTTATTTTGAACCTTATTAACTATTTCATGAATATGCTATTCACATGGTTCTTGTGCACTCACATTATTTTTGTTTGCTCGTATACTTGTTTATGAGCACATTTTTGAGCCTTGTAAATATTGAGTGATAATTTTTGTGCACTTAGCAATGATTCTTGGGATATATGATTTGGTTTCATGTTTTGAAAGATCTTTAACTAGTTTTTTAAAAATTACTTTAAACTATTTATTCTTCATTTGGTAGTATTTTCAATTTATAACTATTTTCAAATTATATTTCTGAAAACTTCTACCCTTGTAGGGCGGATGGTTGGGCGACCATGCTTTATATCCCTTATTCAATATCTTTTATCATGCGTATGAAAAGGGTGGTAGTTATGAGTTATACACTTGATCTTCAAGAAATTTTAATTTTTGTATACTCATATTTGTTTTCTATATATGTATGCTTCAAAATTCAATTAATATCAATTTTAATTGGTATTTTCATTTTCATATATACATATATATGATTTGATTGTGCTTATTAAAGCACAAATTATATTTATGTTAGGCTTGATTTTATTCCAAATGTTAATTGGTAGCTATACAAGCTTATACATTTATTTCAATTGGTATTTATTTGATATCCAAATGTACTTCACGTTTCACCTTCAATTGGTATCAAAATCTACTATTGGTATCTTAATAAAAATAAAATAAAATTTTAAGTGGTACAAACTTTTGTTTTTTTCAACTATAATTTAATTTCATTGGTATTAAAATTTGTTTTGTTGACTTCAAGGAATTTCAAAATTGTGTTTTTATTTCAAATATTTCTTACAATTTGTTGATATATATTGCCTATATGCAAGGGGAGCTTAACATCTCTTTTATATATAGATCATGTTGAGTGTATCTCACATTGAGGAGCTTGACCTCTCTTCTTTACGTGATACACGTGTGTAAGGGGAGATTAACATCTCCGCTTATACATTATATATTATGCTTTATGTGGGTTAGGGTCTAGTTATCCCTTCTCCATGTAATGTATGTATGCAGGGGAAGTTAACTTTACGTCTCTCCTCTTCGTGAATGTATATCGCATATACATCTTTATTATTTAATTTGTCTTCGCCCCTTTGTTGATGAATTGAAAAAAAGGGGAAGAAGAATTTTGAAGTTTATATATGCATGTTTATATCTTTGTTTATGCATATATGTTTTGTTCAGTTTATGCATTTTATTTAATATATATTTGTTTATTGCTATGCATGAGTTAAGAGGGAGCTTCTATGAAGCGTAACTTTAATCCATGCCTATATAACTCTATGAGTTTTGTCATAATCAAAAAGGGGGAGATTGCTGGCCCAAAGGTCCATCACTCTAGTTTTGATGATGATTAACTCATGTAGTTATAGTACTAATGATCTTGTGTTTATATAGTTTCAGATATTTAATCAAGATCTTAGTAGGTGTTTAACTTCAACAAAGAATTTGAAGTCAAGTTTTGGAGCTATCACGTGTTGATTCAAGAGCTCGTGCATCAAGATCGCATCAAGTACTCTAGAGGAGTCTACCTCATAGATCATGGTTTGGACCAAGTCAAGAAGGAGAAGAAGATTTTCAAGAGAAGATTTTCAAGAAAACTTAAGTCTAGTTTTGTAAGAGTTAAGATTTGTTTTTAGATAAAATGTGTAGGATAGATTAGTTGTGGTTACACAAGTTCATATACACACACAAAATTTATATAGTATTTTCATATGAATAGTTTTGATTTTAGGAAATACCGTTTTGATTTTTGAGCTTCAAAGTATATATCTTTATGTTTCATGATTAGGGTTCATCAAAACAAGTTTATATGGTTTGTATGTGTTTTGAATTTCAGCCATGCACATTGATGATTCAAATGTTTAGAAAAACTTATTTGGTGATTCTTTATCATGTATTTGAGTTTTGTATTTATCAAAACCTATTTTAGAGCTTATTGTCAAAAACATAGTTATTTCACCTTACATGTGTATTGGATCATGTCCATACACACTAAGCTTCAAAAGTGTTTAAAATATCTTGTTTTGTATTTGGTGAAGTTTTGGAAAAATTATTTTCCAATTTGGAGATTGTTTTTGAAAAATACGGATTTTTATTTAAAGCCAAATTTTTATATTACAAAAATGGTTCACGATGTTTGTAATATGTATTGATTTTTGATCACACATATTTGTACTTCAAAGTATGTTAATGAACTTATTTTTGAAGATTTTATTTAATTTTATGGGATTTTATCAAAGTTAAAAGACCAAGTTTTAATCCCCAAAAATGTCTGACCAGGCCTTCTGCCGGTCAATCGACCGGTCGACCGTGGCAGAAGTCGGTCGACCTGGCGGTCGATCGATGTGGACAAAACGTACACAGATCAGTTGACCGCTAAGGCCCCGGTCGACCGACCGGTCGACCGTTCAGAGAGTTGTGCTCTCTAGATCTAGCCTCGGTCGACCGGGCAGTCGACCGGTAGGTCAAACCCTAGGCACGGTCGACCGGGTGGTTGAGCAGCAGGCTGCAAAGGTCAATAATATGATTGTTAGCCGGTTGACCAACCGGTCAACCCACAGGTCATTCTTGTTGGCCCAAAGGCCCATCACTCTAGTTTTAATGATGATTAACTCATGTAGTTATAATACTAATGATCTTGTGTTTAATTAGTCTCGAATGTGTGATCAAGATCTTAGTAGGTGTTTAGTTTTAACAAAGGATTTAAAGTCAAGTTTTGGAGCTAGCACGTGTTAATTCAAGAGCTTGTGTATCAAGATCACATCAAGTACTGAAGAGGAATCTAGCTCATTGGATCATGTTTTTTGGACCAAATCAAGAAGGAGAAGAAGTTTCGCAAGTGAAGATATTTCAAGAGAAGACTTGTGTCTAGGTTTGTTTGTAAGTGTTAAGATTTTATTTTTAGATAAAATGTAAAGAATAGATTAGTTGGTGGATTGCTCAAGTTCATATACACTCACACAAAGATTTAGATGTGTTTTCATATTAGAGTTTTCATTTTGAAAAAATACCGTTTTGATTTTTAAGCCTCAAAATATAACATGTGTTTTTATCAAAACTTATTTTAAAGCCTATTGTCAAAAACATAGATATTTCATCATATATGTGTAGTGGATCATATCCATACACACTAAGCTTTAAAAGTGTTTAGAATATCTTGTTTTTGTATTTGGAGAAGTTTTGAAAAAATTGTTTTGTAAAAATACAGATTTTTGTTTAAGGCAAAACTTCTATATTACAAAAATAGTTCAAAATGTTTGTAACATATTTTGATTTTTACTCAAACATGTTTGTATTTCAAAGTATCTCAATGAACTTATTTTGATAGATTTTTAGAGAATTTATGGGATTTTATTGAAGGTAAAAAGACAAGTTTTTATATCCCTAAGACCTGTTTCTGGCCTTCTGCCGGTCGAACACACGGTTGACCAGAGGTCGATCGACTGGGTCGACCGACGTGCACAAACGTGCACAGCCAAGGGCCAGTCGACCGCACGGTCGACCGCTAAAGAGCCTCTGCTATCTGGAAATGGCCCGGTCGACCGGGCGGTCGACCGCTAGGTCATTTTCCAGTTTACGGTCGACCGGCCGGTCGACCGCTGGCACAACAGTCAGAAATCTGACCGTTGGCTGGTCGACCGCCAGCAGTCCAGACTGCTGACTTAGCCTCCAACGACCATATTTTAGAGCCTATTTATATGGGGCTCCCTTGGACTGTTTTCTACAAGATTTTAGGAGAGTATTCAAGCTAGTTTTTCCCATCTGTTTCAAAGGTTTTCTCCACTTGTTTAAAAGCCAATATTTCCAAATCAAAAGGAGAGTTTATCAAGAGTGTTTTGTAAAAGTGATTCTTTGAGTTTTTCACCACCAAATCAATTCAAGTTTTCTCACACACACTTGAGCTATCCATTGCTATATCAATCCTATAGGAGAGTTATTGTGAGAGTGTTTTTAGATGATCAAAGTGTTTAGATCACCAAGTGTTCATTCTTGTAGTTGAAGAGGCGGATTTGCGGGTCCGCATTGTTTCGAGTTCTAGTGAGAGCTGGGTGTAGAGGTGCGGCCTCGGTAAGATAGTGTGCTTGCAGTGTGTAGTTCTTGCGGGAACAAGAGAGGGACTAGTGAGTCCAAGGAGTTCTAGTGTGAACTCGTTGTAGTTGTTGCGGCACTGAGTGATCCAGTGGGATCGTTTTATAGTGAAAATCCTTCATAGTGTTGAAGGTGGGGATGTAGAGCAAGGGTGCTCGAACCTCGAAAGAATTCTCACATGCTTGCGATTGCTTTCTCTCTATCTCTCACTTGTGTTTATATCTTGCATGCTTACATTGCCTTTATCTTTACTTGCTTGATATATTTGTGCTTAAATCGATATATGTTTGGGGATTGTTTGCTCACACTTGTATTCAACCAAGAGAGCCATAGCGGCACCTCAACTCTTATCTACAGGAATCTTGAGGAGATAGTCCACAGCCCTTCACCGAGATTCGGCTACACTCTTGTGTTATACTTGGTGTGTTTAGCTTAAGAATTTTTAGTTTGCATAAATAGCTTTAATTTCGCATTAATTCACCATTAGATTAGCTAGTCACCTATTCACCCCCCTCTACGTGATTTCAATTCTGATCTGCAATTTGACCCCAACGGCTAGTTTTTAAGAGTCTATAAATTGGGGTTGTTTTGGGCTGTTTTATATAAGATTTTGAGTGGGTTTTCAAGCTAGCTTTTCCCATCTATTTCAGAGGTTTTCTCCACTTGTATTAGAGCAAATACTTTCATATCAAAAGGAGAGTTTTCAAGAGTGATTTTCAAAAGTGATTTCTTGAGTTTTTCCTTCACTACTCTATTTAGTTTTTCTCACAAAAACTTGAGCTTTCCATTACTATATTAATCCTCCTAGGATCTTTGTTGTGAGAGTATTTTTAGGTGACCAAAGTGTTGAGATCACCAAGTGCTCATTTTTGTATTTGAGGGGGCGAACTTGCGGGTTCGTGCTGTTTGTAGTTCTTGTGGGAGCTCGGTATAGAGGTGTGGCCTCGGTAAGCTAGTGTGCTTGTGTATGTTGTTCTAGGGGACTAGTGAGTCCAAGAGTTCTAGTGCGAACTCGTTGTAGGTGTTGCGGTACCGAGTGAACCAGTGGGATCATTTTTAGTGAAAATCCTTCATAGTGTTGAAGGCAGAGATGTAGAGCAAGGGTGCTCGAACCTTGAAACAATTCTCCCGTATTTGCGATTACTCTCTCTCTCTCTCACTTGTGTTTATTTATCTTGCATGCACATATTGTTCATATCTCTTATATACTTGATATACTTGTGCTTTATTGAATATATGCTTAGGATTGTTTGCTCGTACTTGTATTCAACCAAGAGAGCCATAGGGGCACCTTAACTCTTAATCTAGAGGAATCTTGAGGAGATAGTCTAGAGCCTTCACCAGGAATTCGGCTACACTCTTTTGTTATACTTTGTGTGTTTAACTAAATAGTTTTAATTTGCATAAATGTTTTTAATTCCGCATCATCATCATTAGATTAGCTAGTACACCTATTCACCCCCCCTCTAGGTGTATTTTCAAACACTTCTTTATTAAAAGAAAACGATTCTTTTAAACTTAAATTGGAATGTGTTTCTAAAGAAAATAAATTTTTGAAAAAGGAGAATATTTCCTTGTCTTTTAAATTAAATGATATTTGTGAAGAAAATAATTCTTTGAAAAATAAGATTATTTTGGTGGAAAAAGAAAAAGAAATTGTTTTGGAAGAAAATAATTCTTTGAAAAGAAAAATTATTTCAAAAAAAAAAAGAAAACCTTTCTAAAAAGAAAAGGATAGATGATTCTCATTCTTGCCATGGTAATAATGTTGCGTCCTTTTTTGATAAAAATGAGATTCATGTTTTGAAAAAGAGCATTGATTGTTTGAGCTCAAATTTGAGCGACTGTGCATTTAACCATGATAGATTGGAATCTATGTTTCGCAAGAAATAAACTTCACATATGCAAGCACATCCTACACGGTATATACCTCATGCACACTATGATCACACTCATTCTCATATGCATGCTAGAGTGTACACATGTACACATTGTGGCTGAAAAGGCCATCTTGCAAGATTTTTCTTTGATAGATTAAATTCTATAAATTTTGCAACTAAAAATATATGGGCTCCTTATGATGCTAACCCCCGTGGACCCAAAAGGAAATGGGTACCAAAATCCCGACCACTTGTATTTGATGTAGGTGTGGGCTCTCACATGACGTGAGAGATATGGTACCTTGGTGGATGCATGAGCATGGACACTACAATTGATGCATCGCTATCAAGGATGTTTGGTGGGAGGATCACCATGGTTTGGAGGCTTAGAGAATAGTGCATATGGTTTGATAACTATCTCTAAACTCCTATTTTAGTTTACATGTTTTTATATAAATTTTTTTAGCATGTTTTGGTTTTGTACTTCATGTGGAGAATACTTATTTAGATGTAGTTTTCGTTAAAACTTGTGTCTATACGTGTACAAATAGTGACCTACAGTTGATTATTATGTGTTTGTGTTTCATTGCTCATTTGTACTCATTACATGTACATGTATAAGCTAGTTTTGATGATTCTTTTATTTATACTTGTTTCCCCTATTTTTGTACATGTTTTTCTTCATGTATATGTTATTTTTATCTAAAACTAATAAATATACATGTATACATGCAAATTTTATTATGGACTCGTTTGTGTTTTGGATATTTATGTATATTTTTAGCTTGGATAAAACATACATATACCTTAAAGTTTATTTAATTTTAATGAAAAATAAATTTTTATGATTTTCATGTTTTTGATATTTCATGTTTATTTTAAACCTTATTGATTATTTCATGAATATGATATTCACATGATTCTTGTGCACTCACATTATTTTTTTTGCTCATATACTTGTTTAATGAGCACATTTTTGAGCCCTATAGATCTTGATTGACAATTTTTGTGTACTTAGCAATGTTTCATGACATATATATGATTTGGTTTCATGTTTTGAAGAATCTTTAACTAGTTTTTTAAAATTATTTTAAACTAGTTATTTATTCTTCACTTGGTTGTGTTTTCAATTTACAACTATTTTTAAATCTTAATTTTGAAAACTTCTACCCTATAAGGGCGGATGGTTGGGAGACCATGCCTTGTATGCTTTAATGACTATCTTTTATCATGTGTATGAAAAGGGTAGTAGGTATGAGTTATACACTTGATCTTCAAGGAATTTTATATTTGTATACTCATATTTGTTTTTCTATATATGTATGCTTCAAAATTCAATTAATATCAATTTCAATTGGTATTTTCATTTTCATACATACTTATATATGATTTGATTGTGCTTGATTTATAATATATTTACATTCTTAAAGCACAAATTATATTTATGTTAAGCTTGATTTTATTCTAAATGTTAATTGGTATCTTTATAAGCTTATACATTGATTTTAATTGGTATTTATTTGATATCTAAATATACTTCATGTTTCACCTTCAATTGGTATCAAAATCTACTATTGGTATCTTAAAATTTTTTTTACAAGTGGTACCAACTTTTATTTTTGTCAACTATAATTTGATTTCATTGGTATCAAAATTTATCTTGTTGACTTCAAGGAATTTCAAAAACTTGTTTTAAAATGATTTCAAAAACTTTCTTTCAAAATTTGTTTGATATGTATTTTCTATATGCAAGAGGAGCTTAACATCTTCTTTATATATAGGTTCATGTTGAGTGTATCTCACATTGAAGAGCTTGACCTCTCTTCTTTATGTGGTACACATGTGTAGGGGGAGCTTAACATCTCTGCTTATACATTGTATATTATGCTTTATGTGGGTTAAGGTTTAGTCATCCCTTCTCCATATAATGCATGTATGCAGGGGGAGCTAACTTTACATCCCTCTTCTTCATGAATGTATATCGCATATACATCTTTATTGATTGTTTGTCTTCGCCCCTTTGTTGATGAATTGACAAAAAGGGGGAGAAGAATTTTGAGAGTTTATATATGCATGCTTATATCTTTGTTTATGCATATATGTTTTGTTCAGTTTATGCACTTTATTGAATATTTATTTGTTTATTGCTATGCATGAATTAAGGGGAAGCTTTTATGAAGCTTAACTTTAATTCAGGCATATATAACTCCATGAGTTTTGTCATCATCAAAAAGGGGGAGATTATTGGCCCAAAGGTCCATCAATCTAGTTTTGATGATGATTAACTCATGTAGTTATAGTACTAATGATCTTGTGTTTATATACTTTCAGATATTTGATCAAGATCATAGTAGGTGTTTAGCTTCAACAAAAGATTCGATGTCAAGTTTTGAAGTTAGCACGTGTTGATTTAAGATCTCGCGCATCAAGATCGCATCAAGTACTCTAGAGGAGTCTAGCTCATAGATCAAGGTTTGGACCAAATCAAGAATTAGAAGAAGATTTTCAAAAGAAGATTTTCGTGAAGACTTGTGTCATGTTTGTAAGTGTCAAGATTTATTTTTTAGATAAAATGTAAAGGATAGATTAGTTGTGGATTGCTCAAGATCATATACACACACATACAAAATTTATATGTGTTTTCTATAAGAATAGTTTTGATTTTAGAAAATACCCTTTTTATTTTTGAGCTTCAAAGTATAAATTCCTATGTTTCATAAATAGAGTTTATCAAAATGAGTTTATATGGGTTATATGTGTTTTGAATTTCATCCATACACATTGTTGGTTCAAATATTTAGAAAAACTTATTTGGTGATTCTATATCATATGTTTAGCTTTTGTATTTATCAAAACTTATTTTAGTGCATATTATCAAAATTATAGATATTTCATCTTATATGTGTATTGGATCATATCCATACACACTGAGCTTCAAAGTGTTTAAAATATCTTATTTTTATATTTGAAGAAGTTTTGAAAAAAATCGTTTTTCAAATTAAAGATTGATTTTGAAAAATACGATTCTTGTTTAAGGCGAAATTTCTATATCACAAAAATGGTTCAAAAAAATTGTAATATGTGTTGATTTTTAATCACACATATTTGTACTTCAAAGCATTTCAAAGAACTTATTTTTATAGATTTTATATGATTTTATGGGATTTTATAGGAGTTTATAAAACCTAGTTTTAATACCCAAGATTTCAGACCAGACATTCAAGTGGTCGACCGACCGGTCGACCGAGACAGAAGTCGGTTGACCAGGCGGTCGACCAATGTACACAAAACATGCACGACCATTTAGCTTGAGGGCCGATCGACCGAGCGGTCGACAGCTATGGCCCCGGTTGACTTACCAGTCGACCGTCCAAAGAGTTTTGCTCTCTGGAGCTGGCCCCGGTCGACCGAGCGGTCGACTGGCAGGTCAAGCCCAGGGCACGGTTGACCGGGTGGTCGACCGGCAGGCCCCAACGGTCAGAAATTTGACAGTTGGCCGGTCGACCTCCCAGTCAACCGCCAGGTCATTTTGACCTGCAGTTTGACCCCAACGGCTTGTTTTTGAGAGTTTATTTAAGGGGGCTATTTTGGGCTGTTTTACACAAGATTTTGAGAGGATTTCAAAGCCAGTTTTTCCCATCTCTCATAGAGGTTTTTTTCCACATTTTTTAGGGCAAATATTTTCATATCAAAAGGAGAGTTTTTCAAGAGTGTTTTCAAAAGAGATTTCTTGAGTTTTTCACCACAAATCTATTCTAGTTTTTTACACACATACTTGAGCTTTCCATTGCTATATCAATCCTATAGGAGTTTTCTTGTTAGAGTGTTTTTAGGTGATCAAAGTGTTGAGATCACCAAGTGTTCATCATTATATTTGAGGAGACGAACTTGCAGGTTCGTGTTGTAACGAGTTCTTGTGGGAGCTCGGAGTAGAGGTGCGGCCGCGGCAAGCTCGTGTGCTTGCGTGAGTTGTTCTTGCGGGAACAAGTGAGGGACTTACTGGTCCGGAGTTCTAGTGTGAACTCGTTATAGGTGTTGTGGCACCAAGTGATCCAGTGGGATCGATTCTAGTAGAAATCCTTCAAGTGTTGAAGGCGGGGACGTTGAGCAAGGGTGCTCGAACCTCGAAATAATTATCCTGTGTTTATGATTTCTCTCTCTCTCTCTCTTACTAGTGTTTATATATCTTACATGCTTACATTGTTTATCTCTTTATATGCTTGATATATCTTGTGCTTAATTGTTATATGCTTGAAATTGTTTGCTCAAACTTGTACTCAACCAAGAGAGCCATAGTGGCACCTCAACTCTTAATCTAGAGAAATCTTGACGAGATAGTTTAGAGCCCTTCAACAAAAATTTGGCTACACTATTATACTTTGTGTGTTTTGCTTAATAGCTATAGTTTGCTTAAATAGTTTTTAATTTCGCATCATCATCATTAGATTAGCTAGTACACCTATTCACCCCCCCTCTAGGTGTATTTTTAAGTCGCCTTCGGCCTTGAGGATATTCTTGGGCTCAATGTGTGATAAGAATGCAACATCACAAATATCTAGAAGTTTGGAGCGAGTAGTTACCCCCTTGGATATATCACCTAAGATGAGATCTTTAGGATAACTTGTTACGCATCTCCAATCCTTTGAAAGTAGTTGAGTTGGTTCCACTTAAACATCTTAAGCTTCACCATGTTCATCATCCTTTGTCTTGTCATCTTCTTACAATGGTGAGTCTTTCAAGAAAATCTTCTCTATGTCTTCACCTAAGAAATTAATCTCTATAATATTCTTCACAAAAGCATTAGATTCGTCAAACTTATCATGCGTAGACTCTTCAATATTCAAATTTGACCTATTGAAAATCCTATATGCTTTACTAGTATTTGAATACCCAACAAATATAGCTTTATAAGACTTTACATCATATTTACATAAATTGAACTTAGTGTTCAAAACAAAACATTTACATCTGAAAACTTTAAAATATGAAACATTTGGTCTTCTCAAATAGCAAATCTCAAAAGGGGTTTTAGAAGTATTTTTACAAAAATAAATTCTATTTGATATGTAACATATGTGTTTACAGTCTCGGCCCATAGATAGAGGGAATCCGTATTTACTAATCATTTTTTTAATCATCTCTTGAAGAGTGTCATTTTTTTCTTTTGACTTCATTTTGTTGTGGAGTTCTAGGACATGAAAGTTCATATTTGATTTCATTTTCTTCGCAAAAAGTAATGAATGAGTGATTGATAAACTTACCATCTCTGTCACTCCTAATGCGCAAAATCAAAAAATCTTTTTCTTTTTCAACTCATTTTCTAAAAACATTGAAACACGGAAAGCTTCATCTATATGTTCTAAAAAGAAAACCCATATAAATCTCAAAAAATCATCAATTAAAACAAAAATAAATCGATTTTCATTACGACTTTTGATTTTAGTTGGACCAAACATATCCATATGTATCAACTCCAGATGTCCTGATGTCATAATATCCTTAATTGTTTTAAAAGAGGACTTGGTTTGTTTCTCAAATTGGCATGCATCACAAATGTGATCCTTTTCAAATTTCAAATTAGGATTACCTTTCACCCATTCCTTAAAATTAATTTGGGATAAATGGTCAAATGAAACGTGGCCTAGTCACCTATGCCATAATCAAGAGTCTTCATTAAAAGCATTTAAATAAGTGACATTGCATTGTAAATTCAATATATCAATCATATAAACATTATCCATGAAAACGAAAAGAACACAAGAATTCGTTTTCTCATCTAAGACATCACAAGTATTTTCATCAAAAATAACCCTTGAGCCTTTGTCAAATAATTGAGTAATACTTAATAGATTATGTTTGAGTCCATCTATCAAAACAATATCTTCAATTAAAGAAGATGAACCAAAACAACATACCAACAATTTTGCCCTTGGAATCATCTCCGAAGGTGACGGTGTCACCTTCGTGGTACCTATAAAAGATTGCAAAGTTATTGATATCCCATGTCATGTGCCTTGAGCAACCACTATCAAGATTTCACTGCTCTCTATGACTTGAAACTTTGGTGTGTACCTATATTAATTAACAAAAGGGTTGACTTTTGTACCCAAATTTTCTTAAGTCTTAGAGTGTTAGTCTTTCGAATTCAAATATGAACATTAGAAGCATTAATTCTATCATACCAAAACTTAACAAGTGACCTTTTCAGCCACAATAGGTGCATGAGTACAGCTTGGCATATAAAAATACATGATGTATTTGTGCATGATGAGCATGTGTAGCATGGGTGTGCGTAGCATGGTGTGCACGTGGTTGTGGTGGTGTATGAGCATGATGGTGTATGTGTGAAATATGAGGTTTTCTTAGAATTTGCCTCTTTGGAAACATATCCTCTAGTCTAGCCTTATCAAATTTACACTTTTTCAAAATATTGCTCAAAATATTAATGTTATTTTTCATAGTAGAAATTTCATTTTCATCAATAATTGAAAATTTAACTTTGCAAGAAATTTTATGTGCATCAAAATAATTGTGTCTTTTGAAGAGTAGAAGATAAAATCATTTTTTCTTTACAAATAACAACTAGTTGATTTTGAAGAAGTTTATTTTCTTTCTTCATTTTTATATAATTTTTCTTGAGAAAATCATAGTTGTTGTAAAGTTCTTCAAAAGCTTCACCAAATTCATCCATAGATAACTAACATTCATCAGCAGATTTGAGAGTTATCTTAGGTATGTTCTCATTTAGCATGACACACATGTTTGCCGTGTCCACCTCTTTATTGAAGTCGCTCTCCGAGTCCAAGTAACTTTCCAGGCTTTCTTCTTGTAGGGCTTCAATGAGATAGAAGGTTTGCTCTTGTTTTTTGGGTATTTGGCAATGACATGACTCGATTTTTGATAATTGCGGCACACTAGCTTCTTTTTCTTCTTCCCTTACTATCTTCTTCTATTTTCAAACTTAGTCTTATTGTACATACTCTTTACATTCTTCACTAGGAGGTACAAAATCTTCATCATCTTCTTGATCTTTCTCTTCTGCGTCGGAGATGGTAGGTGTAGATTTGAAGGCAAGAACTTTCTTCTTTTGGGGTGCCTTCTTCTCTCTAACTTTTCTTTCCATCTAATGGGTTTTTAGGTTCTCAATGAAACCAATAAGCTATATCTCTTTCTTGTCATTCAGCTCCTTCAATGTTGTTGCCTTGACTTCCCATGAAGCTGGAAGAGCCCGGATGGCCTTCTTCATCTTTTGATCATTGTCAAGACCATTTGTGATTTTAGTAGATCTGGTGACCATATCATCAATAGAATCATTTTCATTCATAGAAATATTCTCATATTAGGAACGTGAGAGATCCATTCTAGCTCTCTTAACTTATGATGTTCCTTCATGAGTAACAACCAAATTGACCAAATCTCATAGGCGAATTTGCAATAAATGACTCTAGCAATATCATCATCATTTAATGTTTGAAGTAAGGCATAGTATGCCTTAGCGTTAGCATCAAACTCCTTAGTGGCAATATCAGATCAAGTGTCATCATCACCATCGGGTACACAAAATTGTTTGGTCACCGCCTTTGCAACTCGACTTCATAGATATTGAAAAAAATACAGTTATCTTAACTTTTTATATGAAAAAGTTCATCATTTAATGTTTGAAATAAGGCATAGTGTGCCATAGCGTTAGCATCAAACTCCCTAGAGATTGAAAAAAATACAATTTTCTTAACTTTTCATATGAAAAAGTTAAGGCCATCAAACTTGGGAGAAGACTTGATGCTGTCGGTCATGAATTCAAGTGTGTATGACAAACAAGTAATGCAAATGAGTGATTAGCAAGAGGATCCTTCTAAGGTGGTTAAACTAAAATCTATAGTCCAAGGCTCTGAATCCAATTGAAAGTCACCTAGAGGGGTGAATACGTGATAATGCTAATTTAATGCGAAATACACCAATAAAAATAATAGCAAGAATAAGAGACAAGGCAATCAAAAACACAAGTCCTTTGTTTTGAATTTCGAGCAACTTTTTCTATGTCCCCGCCTTTACCGCATGAAGGATTTCATAATCCACTAAGGATTACCACAAAGGTACCACAACTACAATATTTATACAAGAATTAGAGTATACAACTCCAACCTTCAATTCTCTATACAAAAGGTAGCACTAAGCCAATGAAGATTACAAGCTCTTGGCAACCACAAAGGTCGCAAACTTGCACTTTACAAATTTCTAGAGTTTTAAGTGGAGAAATGAAGCTCAATAAGTTTGACAAATTATAGTTGAAAAAATTAAACTTGAAGCTTATAACTGGCAGAAAATGATTTGAAATTGAGAGCTCTTGAAACTTGACACTTAAAAGTAAAACTCTTGAGTTTTTTTTCCTTTAAAAACCTTGAGTTTTCAAAAAAAAACTTGACAGTAAAACTTACTTTTTTCTTCTTCTACAATGACCCATATATATAGGCAGTAGGTAAGAAACATTAGAGAGTTAAACTAGTTAATAAACACTGATAAAGACCAGCTTTTGATTCTTTTACATGCAGATCACATGCATAAGGGCAAAGTCATAATAAGCTCATTTTTGAGTAATTAATCAAGATTTCTTGGATACTAATTAAGAGAGCTTCTAGAAGAATGTACTGAATCTCGAATTAAAGCTGTATCTAGAAAAATAGAGAGTCAAAATACATGAAACAAAGTATATACAGAAGCATCTTGAAGAGAGACGAACTAGCTGGCAAAATATCAGAT
This sequence comes from Agave tequilana, assembly GCA_038442645.1. Classification (NCBI taxonomy): domain Eukaryota; kingdom Viridiplantae; phylum Streptophyta; class Magnoliopsida; order Asparagales; family Asparagaceae; genus Agave; species Agave tequilana. The sequence goes on from JAVJIF010016343.1 coordinate 84,137, forward strand.
CCCTGAAATTTGACGAATGGTGTCGTCTCATCTTCTAGAAGGCTCTTTTGCCTATATATACCCCTTCAGGATGCCGGAACGATAGAGGAGAACAATAACTAAGGTTTTCTCTATGTAGTGCAATGTAGATTTTTTTTTCTTCTTTTCTTTATATTTTTCTCTATTTTAGATCATGTAGTAGGTTTGATTCTGAAGAGAAAGAGAGAGTTGTTGTAATAGAGAGTGACAATCTATGAAGGCTTTCTCCTTTCCTTCCATTGTTTCTTCTCTAACTTCTAACATGATAATTAGCTATCACATGGTGCCTAACTTTTAACCACTGACATCTAACATCTGATTAATAATCCACATGAATCTAATAACCTTTACAAGGTCTTGCTCTTGCAAGAGTCCTTGATGGCTGATGATGATGGGTTCTAACTCTTAACTTTTAATAAGCTAACTTGCATTGTTTAGTTTATTTCATGCTTGCCTTTAACCGGTTTTGATGGATTAATAGTAGCTTGCACCTTGTTAACCTAGTTTTGGATGCGGAGAACAAGCTTATGTGCCATGCTCTGTAAAGCTCTTGGAGACAAGGTTCGTGATGGTCACGGATCTATGTGAGGCAATTATCACTTAAGATGCTAGTATGGTTAGTGGAGTAATTAGAAGTTAGTAACTATGAGTTTTCTTTCTATTTTACTTTGTTTTTAGAATCAATTTCCAACTCCCTTTACCATTTTCTTATCATCGTTTTCATCATCTTCTTCGTTGACCACTTGTTTTCATTTCTTCACCACAAGTTTCATCTCTTTTCTATTTTATTTTAAATCCACTTTCTAAATCACTTTGCAATGTTTTCACTTTCGCCTCTATTCCTTATTTTATTTCCTTTACCAAACCATTTCATTCATTCTCCATTTTTATCATTTTCTTCTCCTCCTTCTAGTTTTCTTTTCTCTTTCTAAACAAAGAAGAACTTGTTAACAATCATGCGACGCGAATTGTTAATGCTTCTATCATCTCCTATCCCTATGGATTCGACTCGTTAGCCATTTTGTAATGACAGAAGTATCGAGGAAGATAAAACACACATACTTTCACCAATTTTACAAAAACCACGTTTTCGTGCACGCTTCCCATCGATCATTAGGGTTACACTCTGTTCAACTTTTCACCAAGAGAGCTTCTTTAAAATCTACACTTTTGATCGTCCGAGCTTGAGTCCCTTCCTTGAATCAACTTGATCACTTCATAACCTTCATTTAGAGGAAGAATGAACCACAATCCTTTCTTTTGAACCATGTTAGTTTATAAACACTAGAACATGATTAGTACCAAATAACTCCATGTAATTTGTAATCATCATAACAAAACCAGGGAGTGTACCCTTGGACCAACAACTATCTTATAAGTGTTCAAGTTACAGGTTTAAGAAGACCTTAATACATTTGCTTATCTTCAACAAAAGACTTAAAGTCAAGATTGAAGACAAGTTGGTTCAGGAGCTCAAGCACAAAAAACGCATCATATACTCAAGAAGGAGTCAAGTTAAGAGAATCAAGTTTGGATGCATTGAAGCATCTCAAGATTAGAAAAAATTTCTATATGTAAGATTTACTTTGTCAAAATCTTGTTTAAAGTTTGGACGGCTCATAGATATACATATACACAAAAAATGATTTCAAGATCTCTTGCATAAGATCAAAAGTTTTTTAGTCTTTAATTTCATTTGTATAGAAATTCATTTTTGAGAAAAATAATTTTAAAAAGATTTATTTCAAAATGACTTTATTATTGCAAAGCGAAATTTCAAGAGTTTATATATCATGTTGATTTTTAATCACAAGGACTTTATCAAAAGAATTTACATAAACTAATTTTTACAATGTTTAACAAAATGTATTTAAAGGATTTTCAAAATGGTTTTAAAATACAAAAATGTTTTTTGGACCGATCGACCACCCGGTCAACCGCTAGCAAAGCCAGTTGAGCTTGTTCTACCAGTCGATCGCCCGATCAACTGGATATGCACTGGCATGTGCACATATCCGAGCTGTGCTTGTTGGCTGACCGACCGATTGACAGAGAATCTTGTAGAATTTTTTGCTAGTCGGTCTCGGTCGATCGGCCAGTCGACTGACATAATTAAAGAGCTATCTGAGCTTAGTCAATTGTACGGTCAACCGGAGACTCTAACGGCTCTTTTTCTAGCCGTTGTCGGTCGACCGCCCGATCGACCGACAACTGTGTTTTTCCTTTTAATGGCTATAATCTATTTTGGACCTTTTTTTATTATCTCTAAATGGCTATTTTGGATCTCATATGTCGATTTTTAGTCCTCTATAAATAGGGGCACTGTAGAAAACCCTAGTAACAAGTTTGATATGATTTAAATCAAGAGATTAAAGATTTTTCAAGTTTAGAACCCTAAAATCCAGATTCTTTTTGACTTTGATCTTACACGTCAAATCCATTACAAGTTTTTTCACTCACACAATCTGAGTTTCCATTCTCTATTCTAGATTATGGGATTGTGTTTGTTGAGAATTTTTTATTTTTGAAGAGATCATCATCTCCTTGGATTGTTGAAGTTTGTTGAGGTTGCGACCTCGGTAAAGTTTGCGGGCTCGAGTTGCTTCAGATCTTGCAGAATCAGACATTGGTTGTAAGAGAGTTAAGTATAGTGAAAATCCATCATTGCGATGAAGTCGGGGACGTAGAACAAGAGGCTCGAACCTCGAAATACATCTTGGTATTTGTGTTTAGAATTTTCTCTCTCAACTCAACTCTCTTTACTTTTCTGCTAATACTTGCTTATAGTTTTATATATTGTGATTAGTTATTTTATTCCTCTTTGTTTTTTCAAATTTTCCCATTAGTGTTATCCATCACCTATTCACCCCCTCTTAGTGATTTTAATTGGTATCAGAACTTGGTGCTCTTATTTTAGGCTTAATATTTTAGATTAAATGATCTATTATTTGCTTGTCACATTATTTTCTCACACACTATGATGGCTTCTCATGATTTTTCTATCATTAAGTCCCCACCAAAATTTGATTGCTTGGAAAGTAAAGGTGACCTTGTTCCTTAGGCTTTAGAGTAGTCAAGGCCATGACTAAAGAGTATGTTGAACCCCACGGTGATGATGACACTTGGTCTGAAGCCACCACTAGAAACTAAATCCTAATCCCAGCTCTTTGCCTCTTCGGTGCCTTTTGTCTTCAGAATGTGTTGTATTTATAGCTGAAACTAGAAGAGGAGAGAGTGTACATATAGGGGGAGCAAACGCTCCTCCAACTTCCAAAACAAAGCCGCGATCCGTGGCTTTTGCCACGGATTTGCGGCCTGGATCTGGCCAATGGGCCAGATCTGCGGTAGCATGGATCATCGCTCTCTGATACATTTTGATATTCAGAAGTTCAATGTGTCATCAATTTTAGAAAGTAGCATACTAGAATGAACGCCATCTTGATCCAGAGAGGGTTAAAGAAAGCACTATTGAGAAGAAAAAGCCTCAATACATGAAGAAAGAAACTTGGTGGGATCTGGATGAGAAAGACTTGACGGCTATTTAGTTTTGCTTGGCAGACGAAGTGTTGGATGAGTTTTCTAAGGAGAAAACAACATTCTCATTGTGGGAGCAATTTTATGACCACTATTTGAAGAAGTCGTTGGCGAATTGGTTAATTCTGAAGTAGCTTCTTTTTCTTCTCCGCGTGCATGAAGGTACACCTATCAAGTCTCATATTGCAGAATTTTTCTCTATTATCAATTATATATAATATATATATATATATATATATATATATATATATATATATATATATATATATATAAGATAGAGGTTAAGATAGAAGATGAGCTTCAAGCACTTCTATTATTGTGTTCTTTACCTTCTTCACATATGAGCTTTAGGAAAGCTATCATTATGGAGGCAAATCAACTATCAATATCAATAAGGTCAAGGAGTATCTGCTCAACAAGGACAAAATTGACAACCAGTTGGCGAGTGAGTCTCGTCATGACGATTCCAAGCAAGTTTATTTTTCAAAGGAGAAGAGTAATAATGGAAGTTCCACGAGTAACCAAAAAATATAAGAATTTGGTTTGTATTTGGTATCATAAGAAGGTGCGCATTTAAAACTAATTGTTAGACTCGAAAGAAGAAACAATCAGATGCTAATTTCACTGAACTGGCTATAGGTAATAAAGAAAAGTATGACGTTCTATCTGTTACAGATAGATAAGTCGGTAACAAAGATAGTTGGATTATAGACTCTGGATGTTCAACTTGTATTAATGTGATCACATAGAGCATGGTAGCTATTCTTGGACTTAGACATATTCAAGTCAAGGAGGAGATTATTAAATTTGTGACTGAAAAACGTCGTGAAGGTATGAAATTTCAGAGATCAAAGAACGGACGTGCACAAGGAGCTGTTCATAGCATAAGTCGACTTATACTTAGTATAGTGGACTTATGATAAGAATTAGTCGACTGTACATTGGTATAGTCGTCTGTTCTTGCAAACAGAGAGTACGGGTCTCGAATTTTTGACAGATTAGTCAACTTATACTCATGTATAGTCAACTAACAAACATGATTAGGTCGACTAATACATTGGTATAGTCGACTAAATAGGGTCTGGCTGTTCCTTTTCTAGAATTGTTTTCAGTTTTGAGTTGGATTCGTGCTTTCTTTCTTTTGAGGCAATGATTGTTCGTATTGCTGGAATTTTTAAAGGACTAGGAGAGTCCTAAGGTCTATAAATAAACTTTTGGGGTTGGCCTTCAATGTATTCAATGTAACACAATAAAAAGAGAGACTCGTGTGAGAAGTTTTAGCCATAAGGGTTTACCTTTCTAAGCGACTATCAAAGAGTTTGTAATCTTCTTAGCGAGAGGTGTAAGTATTTCTTACTGTACTCTCCTAAAATTTGATAAAGTTTCTCCACCCTTTTTCATGGACATACCCACGATCTGTTTTATCGGTGAGATTACGTTAAATTATGTGTTGGCTTTGTATACTTCAGAATATCTTCTTCTTTCTTTTTATTCTCGTTGATCATCGATCCTGTGTTACATCTGCTGCGCCGCCCCCAACGATTGGTCGTGGGGGCAGTCCGTTCTCAGCAATTGATATCAGAGCATATAGATTGTTTCAACAGAAAAAAGAAATAGAATTTGAAATGGGGTTCCGACCTATTTCTCAAGATTATAGATGCTAGAAAATTTAAACTTCGAAAGGGATTTGACTTGTATATTGAAAACCTACTCATCAAGTAGAGAATTCTAGGTGAAGCAAAGATGAAGAAAAGGTGTCAACTTATCTCTTACACTTTAGTTGATGGGCAAGATTAGATCAGCCTAATCTCTTCTTTTCAATGTTAATGTTGTCAGTCAATGCATGAAAAGTTTACGTAAAGGATTTTAAAAGATCTGAAGAAACTTTAGACCCATCCATTAATTTGACAATTACTTGACAGAGAAAAGTCCTAGCAACTAAATAAAATATACAAAATATGTCCTAATAAAAGCTAACTCAGGCTTATATTGTGTCCTACTTTTTCAAGATTCTGGTAGCAAGAGCCATCTTTTCAGACTAAAGTTTACCTGTAATTTTCAACATCTCATCAATATAAAGTTATAGCAAGCACTAGAGGTAGAGGAGTTAGGCATAATTAACTGAAGATAGTATTTTGGTTGATGATGTTTAGGGTTAACTAACAGCCAAGATGAGGTTGGAAAGTGAATTTTCAATTGGTGGTCACAAGGTCTTTGATGGGTGGAGACATCTTGGCAAAAGTTTGAAAAAATCAACAGGGAAAGGATTTTTGGTTCCATTAAAATTAAATGCTATTGAAAATGCATGACAACTTCCTAATTCCCCCATTTTCAAAAGATTTCAGTTATTTAGCACATGATTTGGGGTGCAAGTTTTAGGTGTAGGCAACAACTTTCATTCATGATCCAACTGGATTCTTCTGTTTGTCAAGCCAAAATTATGTTGTCTCTGACTTGATGGCCTTTTAATTTGAGAATTAAATGACTTGCATAAAAAAAAAAATCCATAAACCTAATTATTTCTACTATAAATAGTTTTTTTTTTTTTTAATAGATGGACAGACTAGATTTGTTTAAGCTCCTAGTGCAATGCTCTACCAAGTAGGGGTGAGCATCGGTCGGTTCGGTTCGATTTTTGTTGCTTTTTACAAAACCGAACCGAACCAATTAGACTTAGCAGCCGAACCGAACCGAACCGACTCAATTCGGTTCGGTTTTTTGGTTTTTCCGGTTAGGTCAATATATTGTCATCATTTCTTTCATTTTTTAATCACCATTAATATTATCATCCTTTAGTACTCTAATCTCAAATATTCAATACCCAAATTAGAAATAAGAAAACACCTTAGCCTTAATGTGAATGAAAAATTTCATATTCTAAAACTTTTACACTGTATTTGGGCTCTTATATCAAAACTCACATAATTATTACTAACTTTTAATGACAAGAATGGAAAAAAAACTATATTAATATAAATATTATTCTTAATTGTCATTTAACATAACTTTCACATATTCAATATAATAAAGATGATATTGCTAGAAGTAATGAGATAAGCTTCCACCAGTTTTTTTTATGAACTATATGATTCACTAAATTGAATTTAGGTCAGGTGATATATAGGGTGAGAGATTCGATTTGGCTCGATCGGGTTCGGGTTTTGGAACACAAAACTGAAACCCGACCGAACTAGAGCAGTTCGGTTCGCTTCGAGTTTGATTTTCAGTTTTTGATCGGTTATTTTGGTTATAACTGAACTCTGCTCACCCCTAATACCAAGTACAAAGGTAGTGAACATTTCTATATCTTCTAATTTGTCATTTTCAAAAGGAAAAAAAAAGAAAATTGTTTTTCCTCTAAAAGTGATAAACTTCTATTCTAAAATCTAAAAACACATATGATATCAAGATTAAGCAGGGTAAATACAAGTTAGCTCGGTATGAATATTGTTGTAGTGTAGTGAATAAAAAGTGACAAAGTTTCTAACATGACGATAAAGTCTAGCTCAATGGCAAAAAAACGAGGCTTGGGATATGGGATTCTGAGTTTAATACCAGGTGATCTTTTTTTTTTTCAAAAAAGAAAATTAGAGAGTAGGGGACCAGAAAAAGAGAGAGATTTCTTTTTTCCTTTTTCTTTTTCCTGATTTAGATGGGTGCGTCTTTGATAGATCTTGGGCTCTCCAGATTATTTATTCTGTCATTTATCGTAACATTATAAAGGCCGTGGCCCATGGGCCATAGTTTATATGTGACGGCCGCCTTGGGAGGGAGTTACGTTTTCTTTTGTTTTTTTTTGTGAATTAAATAGGGAGTCATGTTAAATATCAAATTTGTGGAGCATTAATATCTGAATTAAACTAATTTTCTTGACCGACACCTATAATTTATCTTACGGACGCATATCAAAATATTAATTTGTAAGAAATTACTATCAGATGACAAAATTTCTTACATTTAGACTTGTTTGGTTTGCTGTAAGTGGGCTGCAATTGCAAAGCCCACTTGCTGATACTTTTGTTTGAAATTGGATTGCAAAACATACTTGCAGATTAAACAGTTAATTTGTGGTTCACTTGCAGACCCACTTGCACTTGTAGACCCATTTGCAATTTTATTACTAGATTAATTTTTTTTAATAGATTAAATTAATTTTTTATTAGATTAATATTTTTTATTATTAAATTAATGTTTCTATATTATACTAATGTTTTTTATTATTAGATTAATATTTTTTATTCTTATATTAATTAAGGATTCTGTTTTAAATTTAATTATTTGAAATGTATACTTATGTCATATTTAATCTTGGGTGCTCATAAGCAAATAAGAAAAATTGAATTTTCATTTTACTTTACAATCAATCACTACATCTGACAGTATATTTTCTCACTTACACTGGCTGTGCTGCTCGTCGCGGCGACAAAGTTTTTTTCTTTGCTGCCGGCGACGACTGTATCTCACAAGCACAGGAAGAGCACCGTGAGTACTTGAAATCTAGTTGTTTAGCTGCCAATGACTAGAATTGAACGTAATTTTGTTCCTAACTAATTTATAAACTAAATTATTTTCTTGTCTTGTTAATTAATTAAATTTGTGTTTAATTACTAATTTGTGGGTCATCATAACTCACCTGCAGCTGCGCCACCGCCAATAGCTCCTGCTCCTTCTCCGGCTCCGGCCATCGGTTACATAATGTGCGGGCCACCGCAGGAGTGCTGTGCTTTCCTGACCTCCCCAAGATTGATTCTCGTCTCTGCACTGGCTTCTGCCCCTAAATTAATTAATTAATTAATTATCAAGAAGAATTGCTAGAAGCATGAATGCTCCTGTTATCCCTTCTATAATATTTTGAATTTGGGTAAATTATGTAAAACCCCCTGTATTATTGGGCTTATTACCAAAACTCCCTACACTCAAAAAAACTGCACTCACTCAAAAAAACTGCACTTTGCCCCCCGGGCTAACTCCGCCGGTGGTGCCGTTATGGGCAGCGTGTCCATACCACGTAAAATACTAATTAATCGATTAAACTCTATTTTTCTTAATTATCACTATTAATTAAATACAAAAAATAATTAACTTAAAAATAACTAATAAAAAGTGTAATTAAAGGAGGTGTAGCCCGCCTCCCCTCCCAGCCTCCTTCCCTTCGCCGGGCCTTCCCCGCCTCCTCCCCTCCCCTTGGCCTGCCTTCCCTCCCCTCCTCCTGGGCCCGCCTCTCCCCTGGCTCTCCCCATTCCCTCCCTACCCACTCCTTCCTAACAGCGGCGTTGAGGAGGAAGAAGGGAGGGAAGAGGGGGAGGGGAGGCGGGCCGGGGGAGGAAGGAGAGGGGAGTTATTTAATTAATTTATAGTTAATTAAATAATTATTTAATTATGATTTATTAGTTAATCAATTAAGGTAATTATAAACAATGTGTAATTGATTAATTAATGTTTATGTGCATATCACGTGTTTTTATTAACGGCTAAACTGATGGAATTAGCCCCAGGGAGGTAAAGTACAGGTTTTTATAGTGTAAGGGGGTTTGCGTAACTTCTCCAATAATACAGGCGGTTTTGCGCAATTTTCCCTTTGAATTTTAATAAAATGTTAACACAATTGATTAATTACTATGAAGAAGAAACCTTGATTAAGCGCTGAAAATCTACATTGTGTGGACACTTTTATCATGAACCTGTCTCATATGTATTTTATTTTTAAAAATTTATCACGTGTCCGTGTCTCATGTTTATATTGATGTGATTGTGTCCATGTGACATAGGTGCATGGAAACAAAAGTGAATTAAACTCTTATTCTAACTTTTTACCAAAAAATGATCATAACATCCTCCAAATTTAATTCTGGTTTCACTAACCAAAAGAAGGTTAAGAAATTGAAATCATATTAATTTAGATAAAATTCTATTTCTTATTTCTATTTCTCAAATAAAATTTTGAAGCTAAATAAAAATTTTTTGAAAACACATACTTTTGAAATATTAATTTGAATATTGAATCATCAAAACGCAATTCCTTCTGTTCTCTCTACCTAAACAGTTGTTAATGCTTCCACTCAAAACCCTTTACAGTTATGACATAAGACCTTAACCTTTCGTCCACATGCATAATAACAAACCTGTAATCTTTTTCCTGTATATAGCATATAGTATTCCACCGTGAATATTCAACAGTAATTTCATGCAACTTCAACTTTAACGAGTCAGCCTGTTTGACTTGCTGCAAGTGGGAGGAAAATGTGCAAGTGAGAAATGGAGATGAGAACTGTGAATGTGTAACTGAGAAATTGAGATTTGTGCAAATAAATTTTTCGGTATTTAGTTGTAATATAGAAGTGTAAGTGGGAAAGTGTATTTTGTTTACGGTGCTTGGTCAACATGTGGAAGTGTGAGTAAAAAATTTGATCAAAAATTAATTATTTGATGATTTAAATAATACCAATATTATTAAATTAAATCTGCTGTTAAAAATTAAAAATATAATAAAATTTTCAATTAAATATTAAAATAGTATAAAATCAAGAAAATTTCACTACAGCCACCTACTTTGCTTCATACTTAGAAAAAAACTCAACTTCATAATTTTATTCACTACAGTCTCATTCACATCAGTATAAATTTATCCGAATCACCACTTCTTTATATTTTTATTTCACCTGTACCCTTCCACATCACCCCTAATTTTGCTCTCCCCTCAACCCTGACCTCGACGTAGAGTAATTTGCGGGTCGACCTGCGCGGCCAGGTCATCATAGGAGTTAGAAGGGGCGGAGAATCCCCTCCCGGAGGTCTCAGGGGACGGAGTCCCTAAGCAATTTTTTTGGGATTAACCTTTTACAAATTTCGTTTGCTCATGCTCGCGATGAGTTTTGTTCGAGTTTGTGACCGATTTGGTATTTAAATCTGGAAAAAAATGGGAATCATTCGATGTCGGTGAAGAGGGTCTGCTAATGACAGTAATGCTAATATGAGAACTGTGACTCATGATCGCAGTTTTAGGTGAGGACTGTGACTATAATCGCAGTCCTTAATTTAAAGTGTGCGACTATGCTTACAGTCCTTTTATTAATTGAAAATTAGGGCACTTTGTGAGGAATGTGATGTCGCGTGACAATATAGGCTGAAAATTTGTGTTGTTATGAGGATTGTGATCGTGGTCGTAGTCCTAATAAAGACTAAAAAGTAAGGCATTTTTGTGAGAATTGCGATCATAATCGCTGTCCAATAAACTTTCAGAAACATGTCCTAATAATGAGCACTGTGATCATAGTCGTAGTTCTAAAAAATAAGCCATTTTTGTGAGTACTGCAATCATGCTCGCAGTCCTATAAAGACTCAGAAATATGGTATTTTGTGAAGACTGTGATCATGGTCGCAGTTCTCAGAAATAGAGCATTTTTATAAGAGCTGCGATCATGGTGGCAGTCCCCAGAGATAGGGCATTTTTATAAGGACAACGATCATGATCACAGTTCTCAGAAATAGAGTACCAACAGTTCGCATTTTCATAGCGATCTGTTTTTCGAAGCAATTACTGCGGGACATTTGTACTTTTCGCCGCTGAGGAGCGCTTCTTCGCTTGACACGTGGGTGCACGTGGTTAGTTTAAAAAAGGAGATAGTTATAGCGAATTAAATTATGAGGTTGAGTTATTTTTCTAATTACGGTTTGACGTAGGGGGTTGTAGCGAAATCTCCCTAAAAAATAATATAATATTAAAATATTAAGCTAATAATAAATATTAAATATTAAAATAATAATATAAACTAACTAAAATAATTATATATTTATTGTTAAAATATTTTTGAAAAATAATATTAAATGAAAAAATTGTTAAAAATAATATTGAAATACTAAATATTTTAACATTATTTTAAAACATAAATATTAAAACATAAATTATTAATGATTAATTATTAAAATATTTTATAAAATATTTAAAATTGAATTAATTTTTAAAAAATTAGTCACAATATTAAATATTAATATTTTAATATCAAATATTTAAAAAATAACTGTAGCACCATGCATGGGGATGTAAAAGTAGGAAATGAGACTGAGAAAAACTACAAGTGAGATGCAAATCGCACTTGCAGTTTTACTGTTGAAACAAAACAATGAAAGTAAAAAAAATAATTTGGGCATGTACCTTTTCCTCTCTTTTCCTCAAAATAAACACATCAAGTTAAAATCTTTTTGGATCCTTGAAAAGCAAAACAAAGGAAATGAAAGTGGAACCCACCGTCTCATCTTTCATATTCTGATGTTTGACGGCATATTACTTTTTTCTACAACAGAAGGGCATGCGAAAAATAGCCGTAATTACTTCTCCACCCCAGCATTTTCTTCTCTCCCAGTTCCGAACTAAAAGCTCGGTATTTATCACGGTTCGACTTGAATTACCGGTTCGAATCAGAACCGGGTTAGGAAAATTAAAACTGGAACCGGAATCAGTTTGACCCAGCTTCAAACTGAACCGGAACCGAGCCCCGACCGGCCTGATTCTGGTTTCGATTTTATAGAACCGTAACTGCCGGTTCTAGTTCAGAACCCCCGACCTCTCATGAGTGAGATTAGAGTGATGACCAACTACACCACTCAAGACTTTGAAATTATTTAGTAAAGAAATATCATTTATATTGTTTAACCGCTCCCGAAAACAGTACTGTCTAGTTCTAGAACCAGAACCTGAACCGGAACCAGAACCGGAACCGATCACCGCCATTCCAGTTCTGATTTCTCTGACCTTGAAACCGAGAACCGGTTGTTCCGAAACCGGAACCACAGTTGGGTTTAAGCATTGGTCAGAATGAGAGGAATAATTTGTTAGAGATATCAATGATAACACGTGACTCATGTTAAACATGTGATTCATGTGAAAGAAACCCCTCATGAAATCAACCAAATCCTAAAATCTATCCATGATTATAAGAACACATGGGACTCTTGGACTCATGCACCATGTGTTTCTCATTCTCTCTCTCAATCAATGTTTTCTATTGTTTCTCCCAAAATCAGTGTAAACATATGTCCAATATGTGTATATATATACAACCAAGAACCATAACTAGTGGTATCTTGTCATTGCATAAATAAGTGTTCTTCTCCTTCTTCTTTATCTTGGTATCAGAGAAGCTCATGTACCATGTCGAGTATTTCCTTTTTATCTTCCCTCACCTCCATCCAAATACCTGCATCCATGGTTAGTCCCAATCTCAACATCACTCACTTTCTACATGTCAAACTCAACAAGAAAAATTATCTACTTTGGCGTTTCCAGTTCCTTCTTCTTCTCAAACTCCACAATCTCAAAGGTCTCATTAACGGAACCTCTCCGTGTCCGATCTGGTTCCTTCCTTCTACCGAGAAGGATGCTCAGCCCAATATCAATCCAGGAATACACTCGCTGGATCAAGCTTGAGCAGATGCTCTTTGATTGAAGCTTAAACCTGCACATAAAATACAAAACTTTAGAACTTCAACATGGAGATGTGCAAGTGCTCAATTCTTACCGCTATAGCAAGTGGCTATGCGGGTCGTGATCCACAAGGAGGGTTAGTGATAGAAGCGTTTAAGGTTTTTTTATTGAAATCTTTATGAAGAAAAATGAAGGTTCTTCTTTGTTTTAAGAAATGAAAATGAAAAGAGTTAGGTTAAGTTAGAAAGAAAGCGATAGATGGAGAAGGTGGAGAAAATCAGAAAATAACTATGTACAAATGAATTGGAAAAGGATTTGAAAGATGAGGTGTTGGTGATTTAATCTACAGAAATAAAAGAAAGAAGAAAAATAATTACTTACCTTCTTTTTACCAAAAAGCTTACCTTGAATTTTTAGCGACGATATTACCTTGAAGTGGAGGCAATCAACGCATAGCCCATAAGAGTTGAGTATTGTCTCTTCCACATTACATCATCAAGACAACTTCAAGTATGAAATGATACACAGAGACTCACATCCATCGTCATGAGCTATCGGTGGCACTCGCAAAGGCAAGGCTCTTTCGATGCTTTTAGACTCACTTGGAAGACAATTGTACCAAAAGAAGAGTGAAGTAGAAAAGAAGAAGAAGAAGAACACTAAACGAAGTACATACAAAGAGACAATACAGATTTGATTTCATAACGATAAAAGAAAAGAAAGAAACCTTACACCGGTGTCACTCTCAGCATAAGCTTCATTCTTATTCTTCTATGAAAGTCTGATCTCCTCTGAATTACATAAATGAAAACTAAAAATTATATAAAAAAGAAAAACAAAACCGACACTAAAAATGGAAAACTAGTCTAAATCCTATCTCTGCATGGTCGTCCTCTTTTTCTCAGCTCAAACCAGTATTTATAAGGAAAAACCACAAGGGGGGAATCCCGGAAAGATTGGGGGAGCAAACGCTCCCCCTAACTCCCTAACCAAGCCGCGAAAACGCGGCTTTGCCGTGTTTCCGCGGCCTCTGTTGGTGGGTCTCCCCGGTTTCATGTTCTGACTTTATCTTCAGTTGGTTTTCTCGTTTAGGTCCGGGATTGTGACGAAATGGCCTTTTTCCTTGGCTTCAACCGATCGATTCTGGGAGGATTCTTCTCAACCGATTTTCAACCTCTTTGATTTTGCCCTGATTTACTGAGTTCGAATTAATTCTGATTTAATTCAGAATTTGGTGGGCTTTTGGGCTCATTTCTCTTCACTCTCCTTTAGGAATGGGCCTGCAAATAAATTAAACATTTAATTAGAACAATGCAAAGTTTATTCTAAAATAAGTATGGAAATATGATAATAAATGTGCAACATTAGTGACCAATCACACCCCCATACCTATCTTTTGCTCGTCCTCGAGCAAAACAACTAAACTATACTAAGAATTATTAGACCACTTTCGCAGGTCACGCGATTGCACTAAGCATGTACAACAAGCCGTTAAACCTCTAGGTTTTCCCTAGAGGACGAGTTTTGTCTCGTGAGGGTTTTCAGTGGATTACACCCACAAAATCCATAAGGAAAGAGAAACAAAGAGTTAGAATTTTCAAAAAGTATTTTAAAAAAGAAAAATATTTGAAATATAATTGTAAGATTTAAGTAATCTATAAGTTATAGGAAAGCTGAATTTTTCATTCCTAAACATAGTCTCTATTCAAAATTTGTTATCAATCAAGATAAGGAATTAAATTGTACTTCTCATCTAGTCTATTACTTACCCTAAGTCATATGCACCTTGTGATCGTGAAAATTTTGACTAAGGGTTCATTAACTCTAACTCTTATGCCTTATTTATTTATATATATATATTTGTGGTATTATTCCTTAGTTCTATTAGGCTTTCTAATCTGCCCATGTAACGAGCCTTTAATCGATGACTCCCAAACCAAACGGTCTTAGGGCACCGGGTGAGAAAACACCCCAAGGACTTTAAGGCCACAAAACTAAGGATTTTATTATATGAACCCCTTTTAGGCGTGAATACTTATGCTTTATTAGGCACAAATACCCAGCTTAATCAGAGGATATATATATATTTTTCTCAAACTTATCTAATCATCTTTCGCATAAATACTAAGGCTTGCTTAGGCCAAAGTACCTAGCTAATCAATAATTAGATTCGTTCATATTTTTTTCTTTTTTTCTTTTTTTTTATATATAAGGCATAAGAATCTTTGTTTTTGAATCCTAAGTGTGTAAGTGTATGAAGTGTGCATATTTCATCAAGGTAAAGATCAAAACTAAATTATTTTGACAAATTTTCTTCCTATCCCTAAAAATCAAACAAATAATCTTATTTGACCAAGTATAAGAAATCCTAATTTTGATTTTCCTATTCTTTAAAATTGAATTAATTTCTTACAAAAAATATGTCAAAATATTATTTCTATTTTCAAAAAGTTTTTAAAAGTAAAGAAAATGTTAATTTTTTTATTTTTATTTTTATTTTTTTAATAAAAAGAAAAACTAAGTTATGTTAGAACCCTCCCCCACACCTATCTCATGCATTGTCCTCAATGTATGAATTAATGCATAGATGCATGAAAAAGAAGAAAGGGAAGGAAAATGTTACCTTAAGGTGGTAGTTCTGGTGGTGGTCTGATTGGTCCACGAAATGCGGCCCAATCAACTTTCGTGGGTTCAGAGGAACCCACCAGAAATCTCTTTAATATAACCCATTAAAATGATATATCTATGAATGATTTTTATTAAATATTTAACCCCATCTAATTTTCAAATTTCATAATTAATTTCGGAGTCAAATTTGTCAACTGCCTTGTCCCAAAATAGAGTGTCAAAAGATAGAATGATTGACTTGGACTCAGGAAGTACTGGAACTAATACCGACTCAGGAATGTGACTTAAGTCAAGTAAAGGTTTAGGAGTCAAGATTGGTTCAAGAAGCGGGTCCAAGTCAAGAAGTTGAAACTCAAGTCCACATTTATTTTCTAACAATGGAATGTGACTTAATATTGGTGATTCAAGTTCAAGAATGATAGGTGTGGGGATCAAAACTGACTCTAAAATATTACTCCAGTCCGGTAACAAAACAGGAGTCAATATTGATTCAGGAATTTGAAATGGATCACAGGTTTGAGAATTTAGGTCACATTTCTCATTGAGTTCAATGTCATAAAAATGAGAACTTGCCAATTTGTCAATAGGACTTTCAAAAGTGTAAAATTAGTCAAGTTTAATATGATCATCAAAGATGGGTGATTCAATTTCATGATGAATTGGCACAGGATCCAATGTTGACTCGGGAAAAAGATTGAAATCAGGTGAAGACACAGGAGTCATAATTGAATCAGGAAGTAGATTGAATCACTAAGTTGAGGTTCATGATCATATTCATTTTCAAGTTCAATTTCAAGAAAGGGATAACTTGCCAAACTGTCAATGTCACTTTCAAATTTTGGAGTTTGGGCAAGTTCAAATGATTGTGCTGAAATGGAACTTGTGTTCCAAAACAACATGACTCTTCGGCTCTAACAGAATGGTTACTGACATCAGAACTGGTCAAACGGTGAGAACGTAGAGATTGGACCATATATCTATGTCATGATTACGAGCGTTTTGAGCCTGAGTCATGGCTTCAAGCATCTTTTCATAGTTGATGGGTTCATCGTCTTGTTGAAAAGATGACGTGTTGTTTTGGAATTGGTGGTGAAATTGTGAGTCCATCAGATTATGTCATTTTTGTTTGGACTCACGCATACTCATTTCCAAGATTGATGGTCTTCTATTTTGGACTGGTGGAGCTGAGTATGAATCTTGGAAATAGTGTAGACAAGGTGGATAAGGAGGACAAGTTGGTTGAAAATTGGACTCGGGGGAGGTGAATCCCCATTGACTCTATGAAGAGTTAAAAGCATCATGGAAATTATGGTTATAAGATTGGGGACATTGGTTATATTGATTCGGATATGACCAATCCGGCACACTAGGTCGGTTAAACTTATGATATGTCGGGTTGGTAATATCTGAAAATGAGGTCGGTGTGTAATATGAATTACTATTAAAATTGAAAAATTGTTATTATAAGCCATATCACACAATAGAATACAAACAAAGAAAAACAAACAAATAAGAAAACAAATAAAAAGAAAAAATTCTAAACGAAGTTAGGGTAGACCTATGACCTAGACGACTCCTAACTGGTTAGACTGTCCATGGGAGGTATAATGCAGACTTTGACCACAAGCTAATCATCCAGGTCAGGGCAAGATTGGTGGGAGGTTATCCGTCAAAGACGTTCCTTAATTAAATAACCACCAATCTCGGGCTTTCGGCCCTTAATCCCTTTCCTAGACACTAATTTGGCAGGAGTCAAATTCCAACACCTTTCCCTTAGGATAATCTCCTAATTGAGTCCGAGATGTCCCTAGGGCCAACGTCTACTCATTTTTAGTTAGGCTCGGGTTAGTGAGTGCTTGGAATCTGATTTTTGGGCCAAGGAAGGGTGATTAAATCCCACCTTATCTTGTTATGGGGTGGTGCCCTTAAGATCAGTTTGTACAAGTGTACAAGATATGCAAATAAGATTCACTCAAAGAGATGTAAATCAACCAAGAGATGAGTCCTATTCTAAATGCAATGCGAACGTACCTTGCTCCAGCACTCTTCAACAATAAAGAAAATGAATTGAAAAGACACGTGCCTAAAATGCAAACGTCTAATCAATTTTTTAACTTTTTCAACAAACTTTTTACTGTTGATTTATTAGCAGGCTTTTAGTGATGGCATATAAGAAATAAAGTTGCAGAAAACTAGAATTTTGCAAAGCAAGCAGCCCTGCAAAAAAATCAGTCAGTAGTGAACTCTTCCTTGCCGCGGAAACGCGGCTAAAGCTGAGCAAACGCGACAATTTAGAGGGTACTTGGTCTTTGTTTTCTAGAACAGAGGCCCAAGACCACTTATATGTTACTGCAATCTTTGTTTTCCTGCTTTTTATGCCCTGTAACCTGCAACAAAGAAGAAAATTTCGTTTTAGTTCAAAAATTCAATAAAAATCGTTACCCTCCCCGGCAACGGCTCCAAAAATTTGATTGAAGCTTAACCTGCACATAAAATACAAAACTTTAGAACTTCAACATGGAGATGTGCAAGTGCTCAATTCTTACCGCTATAGCAAGTGGCTATGCGGGTCGTGATCCTCAAGGAGGGCTAGCGATAGAAGCGTTCAAGGTTTTTTTATTGAAATCTTTATGAAGAAAAACGAAGGTTCTTCTTTGTTTTAAGAAATGAAAATGAAAAAGAGTTAGGTTAAGTTAGAAAGAAAGCGATAGATGGAGAAGGTGGAGAAATCAGAAAATGACTATGTACAAATGAATTGAAAAGGATTTGGAAGATGAGGTGTTGGTGATTTAATCTACAGAAATAAAAGAAAAGAAGAAAAATAATTACTTACCTTCTTTTTACCAAAAAGCTTACCTTGAATCTTTGGCGACGATATTACCTTGAAGTGGAGGCAATCAACGCATAGCCCATAAGAGTTGAGTATTGTCTCTTCCACGTTACATCATCAAGACACTTCAAGTATGAAATGATACAGAGAGACTCACATCCATCGTCATGAGCTAACGGTGGCACTCGCAAAGGCAAGGCTCTTTTGATGCTTTTAGACTCACTTGGAAGACAATTGTACCAAACGAAGAGTGAAGTAGAAAAGAAGAAGAAGAAGAAGAACACTAAAACGAAGTACATACAAAGAGAGAATACAGATTTGATTTCATAACGATAAAAGAAAAGAAAGAAACCTTACACCGGTGTCACTCTCAGCACAAGCTTCATTCTTATTCTTCTATGAAAGTCTGATTTCCTCTGAATTACATACATGAAAACTAAAAATTACATGAAAAAGAAAAACAAAAACCTACAAAAAAACGGAAAACTAGTCTAAATCCTATCTCTGCATGGTCGTCCTCTTTTTCTCAGCTCAAACCACT
Source organism: Agave tequilana (assembly GCA_038442645.1). Taxonomy (NCBI): domain Eukaryota; kingdom Viridiplantae; phylum Streptophyta; class Magnoliopsida; order Asparagales; family Asparagaceae; genus Agave; species Agave tequilana. The sequence continues at coordinate 103,109 of JAVJIF010016343.1, forward strand.
ATTTATAAGGAAAAACCACAAGGGGAATCCGGGAGAGATTGGGGGAGCAAACGCTCCCCCTAACTCCCTAACCAAGCAGCGGAAACGCGGCTTTGGCCGCATTTTCATGGCCAGGGTGTGGCCAGGTGGCCACACCCTGTTGGTGGGTCTCCCCGGTTTCACGTTCTGACTTTATCTTCAGTTGGTTTTCTCGTATAGGTCCGGGATTTTGACGAAATGGCCTCTTTCCTTGGCTTCAACCGATCGATTCTAGGAGGATTCTTCTCAACCGGTTTTCAACCTCTCTGATTTTGCCCTGATTTACTGAGTTCGAATTAATTCTGATTTAATTCAGAATTTGGTGGGCTTTTGGGCTCATTTCTCTTCACTCTCCTTTAGGAATGGGCCTGCAAATAAACTAAACATTTATTAGGACAATGCAAAGTTTATTCTAAAATAAATATGGAAATATGATATAAATGTGCAACATTAGTGACCATCACTCTTATGCTGGCTTATCTCCTCACTCACTGAGGTTGTTCTTGCTCATGTCGTTGGCCTTATCACATCTCGTGATATGTGGTGCTCTCTGGAGTGAATTTTTGCGTCATCCTCCAAAGCTAGAGTGCAGCAACTCCAATACCAGCTGCACACCATCAAGATGGGCACCTTTTCTATGTCAGAGTACATCCAGTCTGTCAAGTCCATCGTGGACAACCTAACGGCAGTGGCTAATCTAGTTGCTGACTCTGACCTCGTCTTTACGTTGCTCAATGGCCAGTGTCCCGAATATGACTCGTTCATTACCTCCATCAACATACGAGTCGACTCTATATTGTTAGAAGAACTCATCGGCTTCTTGCTTAACTAGGAGATTTATCATGGGCGAGATATCACTTTAACCAGACTCCACACCCTCATCTCCCCTTCTCTTGTAGTTCATACTGCCTCCTGCACTCCAAGCTACCTTGCAGCTCCATCTTCTTTTCGTAATCGTGGACGTGGCTGAGGTAGAAGCGGGTCATGGTCGTGGACATGGACGTTCCTTGCCATCATTAGCCGGCCTCAATGGCAGACCTACAATCGTTTTGACCATTATGCTAACCAGTGCTACAATCATTATGATAATTTGGCTAGCCCAACTGCTCTTCTCCACTCTTATGGGAATAGTCCAGTCGATATCAACTGGTATGTTGACTCAGAGCCACTCATCACCTAATGGCTGACATAGCGAATCTGGGGGTTCACTCAGAATATCAAGGAACCGACAGAGTTCGCATGGGTAACGGGACATGTTTACCCATTCGATCTACTGGTGCTTTTTATTATGTTCTCCTGTTTCTTCTTTTATCTTGAAAACCTTTTATATGTTCCTGATATCATCAAAAATCTTTTGTTTGTTAGTTAATTTACTGCTGATAATAAGTCCTTCTTGAATTCCACCTTGACTCTTATTTTGTCAAGAATCTCTTCGCTCGGAAATTCTACCTGCAGGGACAAATTAAGGATGGCCTATATGTTTTCTCTCTGGGGAATTATAACTTCACCGTCTCTCCCAGGCTCTTCTTGGTAAGCGTGCATCTTGCTCCGTCTGGCATGAGCGCCTAGGTCATCCCTCTACCAGAGTTTCTCCAGCGTTTTATCTCAGCATCGGCTTCCTTTCTTCACTGACTGTGCTGGTACCCCTCTCTTGCATCCCCTGTTAGCAAGGGAAAAGTCACCATCTCCTTTTCGCCATTTCTACGATTGCTAATGCTCCTTTAGAGCTTATTCACTCCAATCTATGGGGTCCATCCTGTGTCCGCTGTATGTGGTCATCGCTATTATATTATCTTTGTAGATCACTACAGTAAGTGTTGGCCCAGAGGCTTCCACTCTAGTTTTGATGATGATTAACTCATGTAGTTATGTTTACTAATAATCTTGTGATGTTTAGTTTCAGATCCTTAATCAAGATATTAGTAGGTGATTAGCTTCAACAAAGGAGTTTTAGAGCTTCTCACATGGTTATTCAGAGCCCGAGCATCAAGATCATATTTAGCACTCGTTGGAGTCAAGCTCGGTGGATCACGGTTTGGATCGAGTCGGCTTGAAGACGGAGTTCGTCAAGAAGTTCAGTACCTAGTTTAGTGTTATTTTTTTTAGATCCATTTGTAAAGATAGATAGTGTGATATGCTCAAGTTCACAACACACACACTTGTTTTAGTTTTCATGTTTATCGTTTTCGGTTTTTTGGTTTAACCGATCTTGGTTTTCATGAATAAGTAGATTCAAAACAAGTTACATGGTTTTATGTATATTAGATTCATTCTATATACATGTATGCTTCATATCTTAGATTAACTTATTTTGATATGCCTATTCATGTGTTTAGGTTTTGTGTTTTTAACAAAACGTATTTTTGTAATTAAAGTCAAAAACATTGATATATATAGTATATCTATTTCATGTATATTGGATTATATCCATATGTAACTTGCTTCAAAGTGTTTTGTATCATGTTTTTGTATTTGGATGAGTTTTGGACAAAACGAATTTTCATTTAAAAATCCAAGTTTGGAAAATACGGATTTTTGTTTTGGGAAATATTTCCATAACACAAAACTGGTTCAAAAAGTTTGAAATTTGTGTTTGAATTTTTCACACAAGTCTGTATTTCGATATATTATACTGAACTTATTTTGTGATTTTTTAGAGATTTTATTGGATTTTATTTGTGTCAAATGCCCATGTTTTAAATCCTGAAAAATTCAGTTCTGGCTTCTGCCGGTCGACCGGCCAGTCGATCGAGCTGGGAGTCGGTCGACCGGTACGGTCGACCAACGTCCACAAACGTGCACACCAATTTTGGCTGGAGGGCCGGTCGACCGACCCCGTCGACCGTCCATAAAGCTCTGCTCTCTAGAAAGCCCCGTCGCCGGCAGAGAGCTTTGCTCTCTGTTCATGGTCACGGTCGACCGGCCGATCGACTGCTGCCCCAACGGTCATTTTTTTAACCGTTGGCGGTCGACCGGGCTGGTAGACCGCCAGCCGCCAGGGCTGAAAAATAGCTCCAACGGCTAGTTTTGTATGGGGCTATATATACCCCATTTAGGGACTGTTTCATAAGTTTTTTTTTAAAGGCAAAAATTTCTATACTCTCCAGTGTTTTTACAAGGTTTCAAAAGTTTTTAAAGCTTAAGATTTCATCTTTATTTTGTTTTCAAGGGTTTGGAAAAATCAAAGAAAAATAGGGATTTGGGATATTGCTTTTAGATCTTCATTTCTATCATATTACAAGTGTTTTCCTAAGTATTTTTCTTTGTTATTTGATTTCCAAAACACCTTGATTTTCACACTTGAGCTATCATTCTATCCTTAATTTGTCACATATATTGCATTTATATGGTCACTTTACCACACTTGTTCGCTAATAATTCTATTAATATCTTCTTTTTCTTTGCTAAATGTAAGCCCAAGTGCTT
>JAVJIF010016344.1:0-27500 GCA_038442645.1 Agave tequilana
TCTTATTTCTTTGAAATTCCAACACTTTAAAAACAAATAAAGAATAATCTTTTAAACCCAAAAACTCTTTTGAAAACTTGCTATTAAAACTAGAAAGAATGAGAATTTTTGCTCTTGAAAAACTTGTTTAAAACAGCCCAAGAAATGGGATATTTATAGTCCCAAAAGAATTCTGCCCGTTAGTAGCAGGAAAGGGCAATTTTGCCCTTCCGATCGACGCCCAGTCGACCAGCCCAACGTCAGATTTCTGGCTGTTGTCCTCCAGTCGACCGCCCGGTCAACCGGGACTTGATACAGAGAGCAGCAGCTCTCTGCCGGTCCACCGGGGCCATTTCCACAGAAGCAGAGCTCTCCGTCCGGTCGACCGTCCGGTCGACTGGCCCACCAGTCCAGGCTGCGTGCACGTCCTGTGCACGTCGGTCGACCAGACGGTCGATCAACTTCTACCTCGGTCGACCGGCAGACAGCCAGTACAGTCATTTTAGGATTTAAAAACTTGAGTTTTATCTTCTATTAAATCCCATAAAATCACATAAATTTCATAAAAATTAGTTCTTATTAGATCTTTGAAATACAAATATGTGTGACAAAAATTCAACACATATTTCAAACAATTTGAACCATTTTTGTGAGATAGAAAATTTGCCTTAAACCAAAATCCGTATTTTCCAAAACTTGAATTTTTGAAATGGAAATCCGATTTTCCAAAACACATGAAAATACAAAAACATGATATTGAAACAACTTTGAAGCATATTGTATATGGATAGAATTCAATATACATGAAAGATATTATATCTATATTTTTGACATGAATCCAAAAATAAGTTTTGTTTAAATACAAAACTCCAAACTCATGAAGTAGACTATCAAAATAAGTTTTTCTAAATAGATGAAGCATAGATGTATATAGATCAAATCTAATATACATTAAACCATGTAAACTTGTTTTGATTCTATCTATTCATGAAAACCATATATATGAAAAATCGAAACCAGTTAAACCAAAAACCAAAACATGAAACTTTAAACTTGTGTGTGTTGTGAACTTGAGCATATCAACACTATCTAATCTTTATAATAATCTATACAAAATCTTAAACTAAACAAACCGATGTCTTCTTGTAGAACTCCGTCTCCAAGTCGACTCGATCCAAACGTGATCCACCGAGCTTGACTCCATCCGAGTGCTAGATGTGAACTTGACACTCGAGCTTTTGAATCACTATGTGAAAGCTCCAAAACACCTTTATTGAAGCTAATCATCTACTAATATCTTGATCAAATATTTGAAACTAAATATCACAAGATTATTAGTAAACTATAACTACATAGTTAATCATCATCAAAACTAGAGTGAAGGGCCTCTAGGCCAACAATAGATGGAAGAAAAATTCATCTCAGGGTGGTGGTTCCGGTGGAAGTCTGATTGGTGCACGCGTTGCTACCCAATCTAGTCAATTTGGAGTTCGCAGGAACTCACCACTGACCTCTATCCTCTTATGACCCAATAATTAAATGTATATGTGTAAGATTTTATTTAAAATTTATCCCCTTCTAACTTCCAATTGTGAGAATAATTTCTGAGTCATTTTGTTCTACACCTTATTGACAATTGGGTGTGATTATGTAAAATGATTGATTTAGGCTCAAAAGGTACATGACTAAAACTGACTCAAGGATTTGATAAAAATCAAGTAAAAGTTTTAGGGTCAAAATTGATTCAAAAATTGAGTCCAAACTAAAATAGTAGGGTTCACACCCATTTCCCATCAATGGAATGTGATTTTGAAAATTTTGTGATTCAAGATTTATTGTACAGGATTCAATACTGACTCGGGAATTTGATTCAAATCGGGTAAAGATACCAGAGTTAACATTGAGTCAAAAGTGGAATTGAATTACCAAATTGAGGATGAGGTTCATATTCATATTCAAGTTTAATATCAGGGAAGTGATAACTTGCCAATTTGTCAATGCGATTCTCAAACCTTTAATTTTAGTCGAGCTCAAATGGGTATAACGAAATTGAAGCTTGGTTTATAAAATGACATGATTCTTGGATCAAATCAATAGGGTTAGAGATATTAGTATTGGTCAAAAATTGATAAGGAAGAATTTTCTCATTCTTATAAGTGTTGATCAGTTGACTTATTTGTGCATTTAACCTATGACTGAGTAATAAAATTTAGAGTTGAATCATACCTTCCATGCTCTTTCTAAGTCACTTAGTTCTTCTTGAGAAGGTAAGCATGAAAGTAGGTTTTAGAAATTTTGTTGATATTTTGAGTCCATCAGATTTTGAATTATTGTTCGGACTCAAGTAAGATTTCAACACTCTTTTCTAAAACGACTGGTTTTTCAATTTGTTGATGTGAGAATTGAAAGGGTGAGTTTGAATCTTGAAAGTTATATGTAAATTGGGAGTCCATCATGTTTTGAAATTGTCGCTCGGACTCTACGAAGGCTTCTATACTCTTTTCTAACTCAGATTTTTCAAAGTCGGCTGTTCTGAAAAAAAGTATATGAAGCAAAATTGAGAATGATTGTAGACAAAGTAATGAAAATTTGACTTAGAGGAGGTGAATCCCTATTTACTTCATGAAGAGTTGAGGTTATGTAGACAATTTGGTCATAAGAGCGGGGAATGAGCTATATTGAGTCAGATAAATCCAATCAGACATATTTGGTTGGGTCATGTTGTACAAAGCCGGATTGGAGTTATCTAAGACAAATGAGGTCGGGAAAGTTGAAAAAAATTTGATTATAATCCATTTCACAATAAAAACAAACAAATAAACAAATAAAAAAAAGTCAAACAAGTCTATAATAGGGTTAACTTAGACTTAGACAATTCCTAACTGAGCAACAGTCCATGAGTGGGATATTGCAGTAACTTGACCCCGAGCTAATCGGCCGGCTAGGGGTAAAATGCAGTGGGAGGTATCTGTGCATAAGCAGTAGGCTTTAATTAGGCCAAACCACTGAATTTTCGAGGCTTAACCTCTTAATCCCCAATTCTAAGACACCGATTTGGCAAGAGTCTGATAATAACAAATTTCTTCCGAGGTTAATCTCTGAATGAGTTTGAGATGTCCCTAGGGGCCTGATCGAGTTTGAACCTGCACAGAAAATATAAGACTTAGGAACGCACTAGGTTGCTCAATACTACCACTATAGCAAGTGGCTATGAGGGTCATGATCCACAAGGAGAGACTGTGAAAGAAGTGTTAAGTAAGTCTTACTTTCTAAGTTACTAGAATGATTAAATAGTTTCTTCTTAGTTTTAGAAAAAAAAAGTGTTAATATTAGAAATGGAGAAGAAGAAGAAGGTGATGTTTTTGGTGTTGGAAAATGTATATATACTAACTTAAAAGAGAAAGGAAAATTGAAGAAACTTACCTCTTTTGTTGATTCGTACCTTGGATCATTGCAGAGGTTTACCTCGTAATAAAATGAAGTAGAACAAAAGAAGAAATAACAGTAAGCAGCGATCTACCAGATTGAGTAACGATAAAGAAGAGAAGGAACATTATATTGACTATCACTCTCAATACAAATTTTCAGAAGAAGATTACACTCAGTATCACTCTAAATAAAAATTTTCTTCTCCTTCTCTCATGAAACTCTTTCTAAACTAAGTTATGAAGAAATCAAAAAATTATATTTGCAAAAAAAAAAGCCTAAGCTAAACGAGACAAAATCCTAAACCTAGCTCTTTGCGGGAAAGATGCCATTCTCCCTCTAAATTAGCAAGTATTTATAAGGTAAACAGAAGAAGAAAGAGTGCACAAAGATAGGGGAGCAAACGCTCACCTAACAGACACTATATGGCTGCGAAAACGTGGCTTTGGCCGCGTTTTCGTGGCCAGGATCTGGCCATAGGGCCAGATCCTAGGGTACCATGGTCCGTTGATTATAGATACCTTTTTTCCTTAATTGGTTCTGTTTGAGCTCTAGGTTTTGATCGTATCTTCGTTGATCTGTTGTTAACCAAGGATCTATAGAAACTAATTTAACCAGTTTTCATTTAATGTTATCTCTCTGATTTGCTCTGATCTTCAGCTTATCTTCTGAATATTTACCCCAATCCTTGAGATTTAATTCTGAATTTAATTGGGCTATTGGGCTCCTTTTCTCTCCTTCTCCATTAGTAAAGGTATGCACATCATTTAGATAAAAATAATATTAACAAGCAGACTTTATTATACAATAAATATGGAAATGTGATAATAGATATGCAATATCAGTGATCGATCGCACCCCACACCTATCTTTTGCTCGTCCTCTAGCAAAACAAATAAAAAGTAAAATAGAAATAACCTAATCTAGCTCACTTTCGTAGGAATCAGGTTACACTTAGCACATGCAACAAGCCATTAAATCTCTAGGCTATCCCTAGAGGACGAGTTTGTCTCGTAAGGGTTTTCTGCATATTACACCCACAAAATCCGTAAAGAAAGAGAAATAAAGTGTTAGTATTTTGAAAATGCATTTTGATAAAGGGAAAACATATTTGAAGTACACTTTGCAAAAATTAAGCAACTATAAGTCATAGGAATACCAAACTATTCATCCCTAGACTTAGTATTTATTCAAAAACTTGTTATCAATGAAGGTAAAAAGTCAAACTGTATTTCTCATCTAATTATTATTTTATCCCAAATCATATGTACCTTCATGACCGTGAATATTTAACTAAGAATTCTTCAACTCTAACTCTTATACCTTATTTTTACATATTTTTGGTGGTAATATCCCTTAGTTCTATTAGACTTTCTAACCTTCCCATGTAACGAGCCTTAGGTCGGTGACTCCCAAACCAGACAGTTTTAAGGCACCGGGTGAGAAAACACCCAAGGGCTTTAAGGACTCGAGCAAATCAGGCCATAAAACTAAGGGTTTTTATTTGTAATATGGATCACTTTTAGGTGTTAATACTTATGCTTTATGAGGCACAAATACCCAGCTTAATCTGAGAATTATATATATATACATATATATATATATATATATATATATATATATTATAAGGCATAAGAATCTTTGTTTTTGAACCCTAAGTGTATAAGTGTACAAATTATGCATATTTCATCAAGGTAAAAATAAAGACTAAATTACTTTTTATTTTTTCTTCCTAACCCTAGAAATGAAAAAATAATCTTATTTTGACCAGGTATAAGAAATCCTTGTTATGATTCTCCTATTCCTTAAAATTAACTTAATTTCTAAAAAAAAAGTCAAAATATAGTTTCCCTTTCAAAAGTTTTAAAGAAAGGAAAATATTTTTTATATATATAAAAAATAAGAAAGTAGAAAACCTATGTTAGAAACCTCCCCCACACCTATCTCATGTATTATCCTCAATGTATTAATGAATGCATATATGCATGAAAGGGGAGAAAGGAAAGAAAAAAATGTTACCTCAAGGTGGTGGTTTCGGTGGTGATCGGACTGGGCTAAGTGTTGCTACCCAATCTAACTAATGTGAAGTTTTATAGAATCCACATTTTATGGCTTCTTTCCTATTTACATGTTTACAACCCCTAAACTAGATAGGATAATGTGACCCTAAAATTATAATCATCCCAATTAGATGACCAAGCCGGAATATCATCTCAGAGTCATTATGGTCTATATCTTGATCCAATAATAGAATGTGATTCGATGAAATAGCTAACTTAGGCTCAAGAATGAAAGGTTCAGAAACCAATAGTGACTCGAAAATATGACTTAAATCAAGTTTAGGTTCAAGAGTTGATTTTGTTTCAAGAGTTATGTCCAAATTAAAGAATAAAATTCACATTCTTTTTTCATCAATGAAATGTGACTATCCAAAATAGGTGGTTCAATTTCATGCTCTATGGGTATAGGAATCAATGTTGGCTCAGGAATTGAGTCCAAATCGGGTTAGAGTAGCGGAGTCAACATAGATTCAAAAATTCGGGTTCACATTCACAATCAAGTTCAATTTCCTTGAAGTGAAGACTTGCCAATTTGTTCCAAGGTTTGGGATTGGTCAAATTCAATATTTTGAAGTGGAATTGAATCTTGGTTAAAGTTATTTTTAAAACACCATGATTCTTGGTTCCTATCAATATAGCTAGGGAATGGGAATGGTAAATAATATGTTAGGTAGAGTTTTGTCATTCCTTCATTAATTATTTTGATCAAATGACTCATTTTTACTTCTAACCTATCAATAGATTTGAGATAATTATTTTGGGACTGAACAAGGCTTCCATACTCTTTTCTAAATTAATAGGTCCTTCGTTTTATTGTGGTGAGACTTGAAAAATGGAGTAGGATTTTGGATTTGAAAATTTTGATGGTTTTGTGAGTCTTTCATGTTGTGAATTTATTGTCCGGACTCAAGGAAGACTTCTAGACTCTTTTCTAATTCAGAATTTTCCTCTATAAGTTCATCTTAATGAGGAGTATATGAAGCTGGTTGTTGGAAGGTGGTTTACCATATGACTCGGGAGAGTTGTATCTCACTGACTCGATGCAGAGGAGAGATGATTATTCCAGTCTTGCTCATAATATTGGGAGTGGGGCATATGTTGATTCGGATAAAATCAATCCAGCATACTTAGTTGGTTAAAGTTATGAAATGTCATGTTGGTGATATCCAAGTCAAAAGAGGCCGGGGTGAAGTATGGATCACTATATGCATTGAAAAAATTATAATATAATCCATATTAGACAAAAATGTCAAAAACAAAATCAAACAAATAAATAAAAGTAGGAAAAATCTAGCCTAAGTTAAGGTTGACCATTGACCTAGACGACTCCTAACTGGTTAGACTATCTACAGGAGGTATATTGCAGTAGTCTGACCACAAATTAATCGACCAGGTAGGGGCAAGATTAGTGGGAGGTATCCGTGCCTGAGCAACGGGCCTAATTATGTTAAACCACTATTCTTTGAGGTTTCACCTCTCAATCCCCAACCTTTGACACCGATTTGACTTGAGTCAAACTATAACAACTTTCTCCTTTGGTCAATCTCCTAATGAGTCCGAGATGTCACTAGGGCTAACGTCTACTTAATTTTAAGTTAGGATTGGGTTAGTAAGTGTGGAGATGGTTTTCGGGCTAAAAAAGGGTAATGACTTCCCCACCATATCTTATTTTTAGGATAATCCCTTAATCATTTTTAGTTTAAGTGTGCAAGTACTAGCTAAATAACACTCAAGTAATAAATCATACAAGTGTTTCCTATGCTACATGTAATGCACATATATTTTGGCTCCAGCACTCTTCATCAGTAATGAAAGGACATGTACCCTAAGATGCAAGAGTCTAAACTATTTTTAGATTAATAATGAATAGGTTAATGTTGAAGTTAGAAAAGTGTGTGCAGTATGCTAAACATAAAAACTAATAATTGCAGAGGATAGACCTTGAATATCAAGCAACCTGCAAGAAGTGGGTTAGTCCTCCCTCTGATGCCACGCAAACCCAGCTTTTACCGCATTTCTGCAGCAGTTAAGAGGTTCCCTGAGCTCTGCTTCCTAGAGTAGAGGCTAGTTATGCTATATGTCCACTACATTTATTTGTTTTCTAAAATAAAACCCTGCACACAAAATAGAGAAGAAAGTTAAACCGTTAGTGAACTAAAAAAGAAACTTACCATCCCTAGCCGGCAAAGGTGCTAAAATTTGATTGAGTCTGAACTTTCACAGAAAATGTAAAATTTAGGAATGTGATAGGTCATTCAATATTATCGCTATTGCAAGTGGCTATGTGGGTCGTAATCCACAAGGAGAGACTGCAATAGAAGCATTAAGTAACTCTTACTTTCTAAGTTACTAGAACTAGTTAAATAGTTTCTTCTTAGTTTTAGAAAAGAAAAGAAAAGTGTTAATATTAGAAGAAGAGAAGAAGAAGAAGGTGATGTTTTTGGTGTTGGAAAATGTATCTAAACTAAGTTAAAAGAGAAAGGAAAACTGAAGAATACTTATCTCTTTTGTTGATACCTTGGATCATTGCGGAGGTTTACCTCAGAATAAAATGAAGCAGAACAAAAGAAGAAATAATAGTAATCAGCGATCCACCAGATTGAGTAACCAAAAAAGAAGAGGAGGAACATTATATTGACTATCACTCTCAATACAAATTTCTCAGAAGAAGATTACACTCAATGTCACTCTAAATACAATCTTCTTCTCCTTCCCTCATGAAACTCTCTCTAAACTAAGCTATAAAGAACTCAGAAAATTACATTTGAAAAGAAAAAGAAAAACCTAAGTAAACTAGAAAAAAACGTAAATCTACTTCTCTGCTGGAGTGGTGTCCTTCTGCCTCTGAATTTGCAAGTATTTATAGGATAAATGGAAGGAGAAAGAGCGTACGAAGATAGGGGAGCGCCAACAGACACCATGTTTCTATGGCCAGGGTCAGATCCTGGAGTGCCGTGGTCCGTTGATTGTAGATAAGTTTTTATCCTCAATTGGATTTTCTGTTTGAGCTCTGGGTTTTGGTCATATCTTCGTTGATCTTTGTTAACCAAATGGATCTATAGAAATCCGAATTTAACCGATTTTTATTTGGTGTTATCTCTCTGATTTGCTCTGATGTTCAGCTTATCTTCTGAATATTTACCCCAATCCTTGATTTGATTTAATTCTGAATTTAATTGGGCTATTGGGCTTATTTTCTCTCCTTCTTCGTTAGTAAAGGCATGCACATCATCTAGACAAAAATAATATTAAAAAGCAGAGTTTATTATACAATAAATATGAGAATGTGATAATAAATATGCAATATCAATGACCGATCAGGAGCCAACGTCTAGCAAGTTTATTACGCTTGGGTTGTGTGAGTGAGGAGGTAATTTTTGGGCTAAGGGAGGATAATATCTCGAGTCATACAGCACCGTCCCAGAATCTGGACCTACCTTTTCCTTTGACCAATAGGTCCTCGAACCCTATCATTCATTGATTGATGAAAGGGGGATTTAGCTAGCTTTAGGCATGAGCGAGCGAGCCTAAAAATAGAGTTTCTATTCAAATCCCTACTCAACACGGTGTGCTGACTTCCCACCTTATGTTATGTTGGTTTTCCCTTAAGTTTGATTCGTGCAAGTGTGCAATATAGACAAGAATAAACACTTAAAGTGAGTAAATCATCCAAATATTTGTCCTAAACTATATGAATGCAATATGTACACCTCAGTCCAACATTCAATAACAGAACAAAAACAGTAATGTGAAACTAAAATTGACACGTACCTAAAATGCAAATGTGCCTAAAATGCAAATGTCTAAACCATTTTTTAACAATGCCAATTACCAATTTTTGTTATTTTTTATTGCAGTGTGGAGGCAACAATACAGAAAATATTATAGCAGAAATGGACTTGATATGCAATTTTGAAGCACCCTGCAAAATAAAGGGTTACGCTGCGTTTGCGTGGTACAGTTATCGTAAAAATCCCTTGCTTTGTGAAGCAGGGAGATACAGGTTCAATTGGGCTTCTGCAATAGCTATTTCCTGAAAAAATTAACCTGCACACAGAAACAGGGAAAATAATGTTAACAAAATCATGAACTAAACCGTTCTTATCCACGGCAATGGCGCCAAAATTTTAATCGAGGGAAAACTGCGAATAGAAATGTGTATTTTGAAAATCAATGTGTAAAGTGTGTGTGCTTTGGCTTCTCGATACTACCGCAATAGCAAAGTGATTATGCGAGTCAAATCCACAAAGACGTAAGGTGATAGAAGCTTTACCGGTGTATCATAAATGTGTTAATGATTTCTTCTTTATTTTAAAAGAATTCAAAAGGAAAAAAAGGAAAACAAAAAGTAGAAGAAGGAGAAGAAGATGAAAATAAAGATAAAAACATAGTGGTGTGATTGAAAAGTGATTTTGAAAAAAATTTAAAAGGAAAGAAAACTCATGGATCACTCACTACTAATTGCTCCCACTAATCACACTAACCTCTTTGATCATAGGTGCCTCATATTAGATCCTTGACAACCACAAAGCTTGACTTCAAGAAGCTTTTTAAAGCATGACCCATAAGACTGCTCTTCTCCCTCAACCTTGCTTCACAAGACAAGCTTGAACATTAACCCATCAAGATCCATTAGAACGCAGGCATGGATGAGAAGCAAGTGCACAAATTGTATGAGCCAAAGGTGAGTGGATGAAATCAAACTTACATCACAAGAAAGCTAATGCAATAAATCATCAAAATCGGTTGAAGCAAGCATGAAATAAGAATGTTAGTTGCAAGTTAGAAGTTAGAACCCTTCATCACGAGCCATCAAAGAACAAGGCCTTATATGAAGCTATTAGATTCATGTGGGTTATCAATCAAGAGTTAGAGAATTAGTGGGTTAGTAGTGAGATTACCATGAGAGAAAATCTAGCTGAACATTTAGAAAAAGATTAAAGAAGAAATAATGAAAAGAAGGGAGAAACTTTCATAGATTGTCACTATATATTACAATAACTCTCTCTTTCTTTCATGAATCTATCTCTAATCTAATCCTAGATCTACATAGAAAAGAGAAAAATACAAAAAAAGAAAAAGAAAAGAAAAAAATCCTAACCTACACTAGAAGAGAGAAAACCCTAATCCATGCTCTTTCCTTTTTGAGTCTCTGGACTTTGTACAATATTTATAGGCATGGGGCTAGGGTTTTACTAGACGAGCACACGTGTTCGAAGATCAGGGTCGTTGCCCTGTTCTGGCTGTTCAAACGCTGCCACAGCCGCGTTTCTGCCGCTTGATCAAGGCCAATGGCCCCGATCTTTTTAAACTTTCTTGCCCAGCTACGAAAAGCTTCTATATACTGATATTTTCTTGTATTTCCCCTGTTTTTCTGGAGATACAAATTTAATTCGAGATCTAATGTATATTCTGGAAGCTCTTTGCTTTAGCATCTAAGAAATCTTAGTTAATTACCTGAAAATGGGTTTAATTAAGCTCTTATTCTCATTTGCCACTATACATTAATATACACACAAGAGACCGAAAAGGAGTTAATAGCAGTATTTTATTCATAAATCGGGCGGAAAATATGATAATAAAATGTAGAATTGATGATAATCAAAGAGCCATCTCGCGATCTCCCCTCCACAGGAACATCCTCCACTCAGAGCGCTGAACAGGAGGTTCCTGGGATGTTCTTGCAGAGGAATAGACAACGACCAAGGGCCGATGGAGTCATCCTCCTCAACCTACTGAGTCTCAACTGAAGGTTCCAAGGGGAGGGACAGAGCGATTTCAATCGGAGAGGTCACCGCGGAGATACTTCCTCGGGAAGCTGACTCCACGGAGACTCTAACCATAGGGAGGAGGGTCGGAGATCCACCGGCTCGGTGGGCTCGGGTGGGTCAGAGGGCTCCTCCTCCAAGACGCGGTAGGTTGAACTGCTCTTCGAGATTTGATTGTATACGTGCACTGCATATTTAGTGTCACATTTTCTCATTTATTTTGTATTAAAAACTCTGTTGTTTAATTCATTTTAATGTCTAATGGTGTGCACGATAATTAATAATGAAAAAGAAAAATGGAGCGATTTACCTAATTAAATCCAAAGATTAAAGATAGGATTTTAGCTCAAGCAAATCAACAAAAATCTACTCAAATTCAGAGGTTTAAAAGCAATTCTATCTGAGACCAGAGTAAATTGGAGAAGATAATTCAGATAAAAATCGGTTAAAATCGGATTTTCAAAGATCCAATGGTTAGTTGAAGATCAATGGGGATAATAACAAATCCAGAGGAATAACAAATAAACCAAGTGGATAAAAGGAGGTATCAGGGAGCAACAAATCCATGGCGCTTGGATCTGGCCTTTTGGCCAGATCTTGGCCGTGAATTCATGACAAAAGTCACGTATACGTGGCACTTCTGTTGAAACTGGGAGAGCATTTGCTCCCCTTATCTTTGTACGCATCTCCTATCTTCATTTCTCCTATAAATACCTGCAAATTCAAAGACAAAGGGGCACCACTCTAGTAAAGAGTTAGAATTAGGTTTTTGTTTCTAATTTAGCTTAGGTTTTTTTTTCCTTTTCAAATGTAATTTTTTGAATTCTTTATAGCTTAGTTTAGAAAGAGTTTCATGAGAGAAGGAAAAGAAAAATTAGATTTAGAGTGACACTAAGTGTAATTTTCTTCTGAAAGAGTTGTATTGAGAGTGACAGTCAATATAATATTCCTCCTCTTCTTTATCGTTACTCAATCTAGTAGATCATTTCTTTATGTTATTTCTTCTCTCATTCTGTTTTGCTCTACTCTGAGGTAAATCTTCACAATGATTCAAGGTAAGCATTCATCCAAAGCAGGTAATTATTCTTTTTTCTTTCTTTCATTTCATTTATTAGTTCAATACTTCTCTTCTTTTTTATTCTTTTAATTTCATTCTCTTATTTCTTTTAACTTAAAACGATTTCAACACCATCTTCTCCTTCTATCTTCTACCTTCTTTCTTCTAACTTAACCTAATTTTTTTCTTTTTATTTCAAAACAAAGAAGAAAGCCTTTTAAACCAATTTTAATTAACTAAAAAAAGAACACTGAAAAACTTCTATCGCAGTCTCTCCTTATGGATTACGACCCACATAGCCACTTGCTATAGCGGTAGAATTGAGCAACCTAGCATGTTTTACTTCTTATTTCTAAACAACCACCATATCACCATTATCTCCACCTAGCTCCACTACCTCCACTCATCTCCACTCATCTCCACCACCAATATCATCATCTCCTCTCCTATCTCCATCTTCACCATCACCAGCGATCATCACAACTCCCCTTTCCTCTTCTCCTTCTCCTTGGGGTGGCTGGCGGCCACCCTCGACCTGTGCCGACCATGGCGGCCGGTGCCTCCCTGGCACCCCTGGCCGCGCGGCCAGGGACTAGCTAGGCCATGCTGAGCACATTGGGAGCTGTTGCCCCCTTCCTTTCTCTCTCTTTGCTTCTCTCTCTTATGTTCTCTGTCTCTCTCTTTTCTCTCTCTTGTTCCTCTCTATCTCCTCTCTCATAATTCCTTCTCTCTAAATATATATTTATATATTTTATACATTGGTGGCGTGTGCTCGTGCTTTGGGATTCGGTGATTTGCGATGTTTTTCGGAGATTCTTTAGGCAAGTGTCCTTGCCTCGTTCTGTGTTTCCCCGCTTCAAGGTGATTGCGTTTATATTGTATTATGGGATATGTGTTGTGTTGGTGTTGTGATTGTACGAGTGAGGGTGTGTTGTATTTTGTGGACATGTCATGACTTGTATTAGACTATTATACTGTGATGCTTGTACTTATGCATGTGTGGTAGTAACAGTGCATGTACCCTTGTACAAACTCTGGGTTTTTCCCATTCCGAGGTGGCTGCCCAATAGATTTTAGGCCTTGTACCCTTATGGGTTTTGTGGTAGCTACCGGGAGTGCGCTTAGACCCTGGGTTTACTTTAACCTTCGGGCTTTCATTTAGCCCATTCCCGGGCTAGCTACCCAATAAGTTTTAGGCTTTATACCCTTATGAATTTCGTGGTAGCTACCAGGAATGCGTCTTAGACCTTCTGGGTCTATCTTGCTCCACATGGTAGGCGTTCTTAGCGCTTAGTGCTTCATCACTAGATTCGCCTAGGCGAAACTCTGCAGGATTTTAGACTCGCATTTGAAGCCGAGTCGTTCCAGTAAACCATCAAGTGCTTTAATAATTACACACAGTTTGTTGTCCGCGCCTCCAACTTACTTAGCTCCGTTTGGATGTTCGCTTGCTTGCTAATTGCCTGCTTGACAGTTTCTCTATTCTTTTATTAATGGTTGTGAAGAGTTTAAAATCTTACTTATACTATTTTTCAGAGCTACATTATTTTCAATATCCGTATTGATCTCTTATATTGATACTGCTTTCCTGTATCGCTTTTTTTTTTCGATCGCTTGACGTGCTTTCACTTGATATACTAACATTTACCGTGCTGTCACTTGACACCTGCCTAATATCACTTGACCCCCATCATGCTATCACCTGACATCCAGCATGACATTCCTGACTCTATAATTATCACTATATGGGAATGATGACCTGACATCTCGATATATCTGATATATTCCAGTACAAACCATACTCCTGATACACATGTACTCCTGATACTCCTAACTTGTTCCTGCTCATTCCCGTAATCTGTTAATTATCTAATATACTATAATAAAGGACAACTTATATCGGGTCGGGAAAAACTGACGGATATCAATATATGTTCATATTTACAGTGGTATTAAGTATGTTGTGCAAATAAAACTTTCAGTTCTACATAAGGGCCTCCGGGTAACTGAGGGGAGCGCTGGCTCTCTACCTTCCTGGTACCATCCTGAAAGGGCATCCTATAAACCCTCATGTACGCCTTGCGGCCGGTTTCGTATACCAGCAACGGAACATCCTGGACCGTGGTCCTGGGCATGCACGGGACCCACTGTAAATATTGTTCATTGATACCCCTGTTAGTTTCTAATAACAACCTTGCTTTACTCAGATGTGGATATATGTATGTTGGGACGCTAGTCCACACACCTAGACATCTGAGTAGGATAAGTAATAATAATAAAAGATGCCAATTAATAATTCGTTGTATGTTTTGCAACTCGGGTCGTATGGACTGAGATTACGATGACGTGAGATTTATGGTATATAGATGAGGGTTTCTTGTTTGGATTATTCCTTCAACGTACTTATCTCATGAAGCCTTAAACTAGATTGTACCGCTAGTTTTATCGTATTTGCTTTCATCGGGTTTTACTTCAGATTCCTAGTTTTATTATTATTATTATTATTATTATTGTAATATTATATATGTATACATCCTGGCTTACCACTTGTGTATTACCCTCACTGGTCTCCTGCTCTTATTATATTATACCATGCATGTTCTTTACTTGATATCACTTACTGTCTCTCTACCTGCTGCTGTGTGTCTATGCTCATGACACAGTTTTCTCTACATGCCTTTCGAATTGAATTTATCGATACACGTATGCTTGACTATGAATGCCACTTAGCATTCATCACACTATTCATTGGAGAGTTTCTGACCCCCTTGGATCCATATGTCCAGATCATAGAGCTTGGAGCCAAGGATTCTCTCAGTTGCTGATCAGAGATGCGTAGTAGAAGTGTGGATCTCGTCAGACCGTCTGAGGCTCTATCCTTCAAGGCCCCTTACTCGGCTCTCGAGTTTTCTTTTTGTGACTCGTGAGGGTCATTTATGTTGTTCATACTTGTATATCTCTTTGTATTTGTAACCCTCGGTTTTCAGTGTATATATGTCAATACTGGTATCTGATACTAATTTAATCATCCTGGTAACTGAGTTGAGGCTATTTCAGCTCAAGATATTATTTCTCAATATTTTGAATTTTTCTAAATTTTTTGAAATTTTTGTTTAAGAGAAAAAAATGTACTCGGCACCATGCTCTCGGCCCAGGGCCTGGCTGGCCAGGCCAGCCAGGCTTGATCTGGTCAGGCCGGGCCAGGCCTGACCAGACCGGGTTCGGGTCTGTCTTACAAACCCGACCCAACCCAGTATAAATTAAAAAAAAAAAGAAAAAAGAGAAAAAAGAAAAAAGAAAAGAAAAGAAAGAGAGAGAAGAAAATCAGATAAAAAATATATAAATACATATATATATATATAGAAAAATTACTGTAGCAGACTAGACCCAGACCCATTACTGTAGTAGGCCCGTTAAGATTTTTATTAATTTTTAGGCTTATTTTAATCTAGAAAAATTCGAAATGAACTCAGAAAATCCCAGAAATTCAGAGAAAATCACAAACAAAATTTTGGACTCTGAAAAATTAGTTTGGTGTATTATTACTTAGAATAACATGAAATTAAATATCCTTAACAATCATTATTTAATGGTTGTTTATTTAAAAATTGCCTATAAATTTCTAAATATCACAAAAAAATGTAAAATTTATAATCTAGTAATATTAAATAGTATTCATTAATTTAATAGTTTGTGCATATATTTAATCATGAAATTATATTTTTAATGGTAGCTAAAATTCAGAATATTGAATTATTTGATTATTAACCAACCAAAATTATAATAAATAGTAGAAATTACATTCTCATTCAACTTATCACTAAATAAAGATAATGTCAAATCTCTAGTTAATTCACGCAATATTTAGACCGTAAATCCTCCTCAGTGCTGGTTGCCGTTAAGGAAAATCAGGTTCCGATGACATCAGGCAAGTGTACACAATTTCTTCTCCTTGATTTTCTTGTTGAATGTAATATTGTCTGTTGACTATTAAATTTTTATGTCATCGTGTTCCTAATTATCGTTAACATCCTGTGACCACGATTACTAGTGTGTACGTACTGCATTATTCCGAATGTACTGTTGATCACTGTATTGTTCATTTTACCATTGATTCTTGAAATCATCATCGATTTCACCTCATAATCATGTTACTTTATCTTACATATCATGTTTGCATCTTGTTCCTATATATGCATGCATCCAACTTAAATTTACATTATTTCTTACATGTGATAGCCTTATTTTGTGACACGAAATTTATGTTGATCATGACAAATACTGTGATCTGGATCTTGAGAATAACTGGATAATAATGAAGCAAGATTGTTAATTAAAGAGTGTATCAAATGATATTGTGATCCCGATATTACTGGAAATTAATTGAGGAAATTGACCTTTATAGTTCGAGGAATTATTCGAGAATATTTTATTAGATTATGGACATATGGCCACCAGTTTACAATGATCTTTGGATTACATGGCACTGATATCACCTGCACTACTTTGCAATTGTCAGACATCACTTGCATGATTATGCATTTCTCACTTGATATTGTCACCGTTTATATTGTCCTGTGATCTTGATACACAATGTATTCATTATCTGACACTAATATTCTTAAAATGTTTCATGATTCTGTTAGACTGAGTCATACACTATCTTGCATTTGCATTGATTAATGAAATTGACCAAGCCGAGGTTACTGGGGGAGGCTGTAGCAGGGAAAATCTAGGGAGATATGTTTGGAAAGGCGACCCCTTGTAGGTTTGGATGCCACACGTGATCTTTATTATTTATGCGTGCTCTTATTATTACATGTTACATGATACCTGAGTACAGTAAATTGTTTCTCCCTGCTATCAGGATCCACTAACGCATCACTTGTTTGATATGCAGTTGTCCTGTATGATGGGGCACAGGATGGTTGTATTAGCATAAGGTTAATAAAATGCTAGACATATACATTTGCATCATATCCTGCATTGTCTTCAATGATCTAGTATCTGACGTATATTTTCATGATACTAATACTTGAGACATATGTGACATGTATTATCCTGACTACATGATGTCCTAGACTTACCCTGCTATTTTATCTTGTGATCTTGTGTTCTCGTAATCTTGTGATTATACTACACAACAGTTACTCATTCAGGATATCTCATGTTCATTATATACATGTCACACCATGCATGCACGGTCTTCTTGTACATGATCTATCACCTCAATTTTTCTGTTATTGTTATTACTTTCAGTTCTCGATACTGCCAAACATATCGTACTTCTTATTTTTATGCCCTACTTGTATTGTTACTATATTTTCATATTCTTTCTTTTACTATTCTTTTCCCTTTGTGTACTCTTGCGCTTCTGACGAACCTTTATTAATTTTCAGTATTTAGATCAGAAAGCTGGCATAGAGAGTTGATCGTAGATCATATTCTGGTTCTCGGTGAGTTCAGTTACTTTTCTTGACTTGTCTTATTTAAATATGGTGGATGATATTATTATGATTCTATATTTCATCTATGCGCTTTTATCCCTGGGCTTGGTTGTATATGCATATATGTGTGCTATGTGCTCGTTGTTAATAGCCTAAGGTACTCATGGAAGAGATCTCACTCTTCGTGAGTATCTGCTGGCCATCGTCACATACCCGTATTCTATACTTTGGAGAGCAGGGCGGACATGGTTTTGTTGGTATCAGAGCCAGGTTAGTCATATGCCATATATATAATCAGGTCGCATATATGATAATCATCCATGAAATTATCTGAGTAAACAGTCATTTGACTCCCTCTTCTGACTCTATACTAATACAATCGATCCCTGAAAACCCTTGAATCGTCACCCTAATATAACTTTCACATCCATATAGTCATCGTACCTACTCTGTCCTGCTTGATCATGTCTGGTAAGACTATTCTCAGTTTAGATTGATGATAGATATATTGAGGATTTTACCTGATTATTTGGACGAAGAAGAATAATTGAGAGGATCATTGTCAAATTATCTTGCAGTTAATTTTAAGGGGAATTTTCGATCTAAAACTTTTGAGATACATGTCTACAAAGGGAATCAAATGAGATGGTGAACTTAAGATAATAATCATGCTTGGATTCAACAGTAATCAAATTACACCAACATATTGGATTTAAGGGTTTGGATCTTGGAGTAATAACCAGATCAATAAATGGAATCATTGCCTTGGGTGAAATATGACTATACCTTGGATCAGATTACTTATATTTAGTTTTTGAGGGTTAGATCTTGAAGTTTTCATATCTAAGTAATATATTAAGAATATCTATCATAGTTTGAGGTCTTTTGAGTTAATCCTATGACTCTTAAGAACATGGTAATTGGAATATCTTGATAATTTGAGAATCTTGTGTTCTTCTGATTAAGGAATCATAGATGAAACGAACAGATAGATATATCTGAATTCTTATGAAGACAAATGAATTTAAAACTCAAACTTTAAGGATCTGAAGCAAGAATATAGAGACCAATCTGAAAGAGATATTGAGGGTTGAGACAATAACTAATTAATATTATTGGCATATTTCTCGAGGACTTATAATCACTGACTGTTGAATGAGAGTTTCCATCAGTGACTGTTACCTGGACTAATGATCTTTCAATAGTGATCGTGTGATCTGAGAATTATGTTACTATGAACTGAGGACGATTATAAAACATGTACACGAGGATTTGAGATTGTTTGGCATCTTAATGATTCTTAGGAAATAACAATCAGGGCGATCATTAATTAAGCAATATGTAATGATCTCAGAGATGATCTAATTTTGGAGTGATATTACAAGGATGGTAACGTAATTGAGATATCTGAAATTTTTGATCGATGTGATCATAGTGGATCAAAAGAATTAAAAGAATAATTCAGTGGAGTATGGTTATAGATAGACCTTAAGGATTTGATCTATAAATTGTGGGAGTAATCTTATTAGTTGAATATGACTATGTGGATCGGGAGACCAAGATAATATATCGATTATTATCTCTGGAAAGTCAATTTGATCCATGGACTTATGGTGATACTCCTGGCAGATGAATACGTTGGATCATGAATCATGTTTGTCTTGGTATTGGATTATAACATATTGACACGACCACAGATCTGGAACAATCCTAGCCCTTATGGATGTTGCTTCGATCCATATATCGACGCCATTTTTTAACCTTCCTGAATTTCGAGGACGAAATTCTTTTTATAAGGTGGGTAGGATTGGTTACCAATGTACGTATGTCAATACTGGTATCTGATACTGATTTAATCATCCTGGTAGCTGAGTTGAGGCTATTTCAGCTCAAGATATTATTTCTCAATATTTTGATTTTTTGGATTTTTTGGAAATTTTGTTTAGGGGGAAAAAATGTGCTCGACACTATGCTCTCGGCCATGGCCGAGAGCGGGCCTGGCCAGCCAAGCCAGGCCTGACTGGCCCTGAGTTCGGGTCTGTTTTACAGACCTGACCCGACCCAGTATAAAATTAAAAAAAAAGAGAAAAAGAGAAAAAAGAAAAGAAAAGAAAGGGAGAAAAGAAAATCAGATAAAAATAGATAAATACATATATATTAAAAAAATTACTGTAGCAGGCTAGACCCGGACCCATTACTGTAGCAGGCCCGTTATTGTAGCAAACAAGCCCGTTAAGATTTTTATTGTTTTTTAGGCTTATTTTAATTCAGAAAAATTTGAAATAAACTCAAAAAATTTCAGAAAATTCACAAAAAATCACAAACTAAATTTGAACTCTGTAAAATTATTTTTGCACAATGCACGATGGAATAAAGGGTTTTTGAGGGATTGACTTCTATGAAATGATTTCACGGGATTCAGCCAATTGTCTGAGGTAAGGGTTCAAGGAAAGACCCCCGCCCTTTCTGTCAAGTAGTCCCTTTTTTTCGGAACGCTGTCCGGGATATAGAAACCAGCGATATTTTAGTAGGTAAATTAACACCTCAGGCGGCGAACGAATCCTCGTATACCCCGAGGATAGATTATTACGAGTCATACTTGGCATTCAGGTAGGGGAAGTTGCCCATGAAAGATCTAGGCCTTCTTCTAGATGGGAAAAGGATCCCGAGTAATGGAAAACAAATAATATCTTTTACATATCCACCCAGTTTATCGACTTTTTCAAAAATGGTAGAACAGAAAATTTCTTTGTACACGACAAAAAAATGACATCTGTTATAAATCCAGTTCTGCTTTCAGGGCAAATGCAAGTTTTCTTCATCACAACGATTCTTCCCCATTCAAGAATCACTATTTTCATAATCGAATGACCGAACTTTCCTGGAGTCCGATGATCGTCGGAGTCCACCAGTCGAGCCTTAGGTTGGAGCAACAACCATGGAATCCGTTTAGCTTACGAAAGACTATGCCGCCAACCAATGTGGCCGTACCCAGAAAAAGTAGTCGAAACTGGCACTGATTGATACGCTGATGATGTATTACTTAGAATAACATGAAATTAAATATTCTTAACAATCATTATTTAATGGTTGTTTATTTAAAAATTGCCTATAAATTTCTAAATATCACAAAAAAATGTAAAATTTATAATTTAGTAATATTTAAATAATTTTCATTAATTTATTAGTTTATGAATGTATTTTATCATGAAATTATATTTTTAATGGTTGCTAAAATTTAGAATATTGAATTATTTGAAATTATTAACCAACCAAAATTATAATAAATAGTAGAAATTACATTTTCATTCAACTTATCACTAAATAAAGATAATGTCAAACTCTAATTAATTCACGTGATATTTAGGCCGTGAATCCTCCTCAGTGCCGGTTGTCGCTAAGAAAAATCGGGTTCCGACGACATCAGGCAAGTGTACACGATTCTTTCTCCTTGATTTTGCTGTTGAATTTAATACTATTTGTTAACTATTAATTTGTCTGTCATCGTGTTTCTGATTATCGTTAACATCCTGTGATCACGATTACTAGTGTGTACGCACTACATTATTCTGAATGTACCGTTGATCACTGTATTGTTCATTTTACCATTGATTCTTGATATCATCATCGATTTCACTTCATGATCGTATTACTTTATCTTACATATCATGTTTGCATCTTGTTCATGTACATGCATGCGTCCAACTTAAATTGGCATTATTGCTTACAAGTGATAGCTTGATTTAGTGACACGAAATTTATATTGATCATGACAAATACTGTGATCTAGATCTGGAGAATAACTGGATAATAATGAAGCAAGATTGATAGTTAAAGAATGTATATCAAATGAAATTGTGATCCCGATATTACTGGAAATTAATCAAGAAAATCGACCTTTATAGTTCGAGGAATTATTCGAGAATATTTTATTGGATTATGGACATATGGCCATGACCGGTTTACAATAATCTTTGGATTACATGACACTGATATCACCTGAACTACTTTGCAATTGTCAGACATCACTTGCACGATTATGCATTTCTCACTTGATATTGTCACCGTTTACATTGTCTTATGATCTTGATACACACTATATTCATTATCTGACACTAATTTTCTTAATATGATTCATTATTCTGTTAGACTGAGTCACACACTATCTTACATTTGCATTAATTAATGAAACTAACCAAGCCGGGATTACAGGGAGAGACTGTAGCCGAGGAAATCTAGGGAGGTGTGCTTGAAAGGGCGACCCCTTGTGGGTTTGGATGCCACACGTTATCTTGTTATTTATGCGCGCTCTTGTTATTAAATGTTATATGATACCTGAGTACAGTGAACTATTTCTCCTTGCTATCAGGATCCACTAACGCATCACTTGTTTGATGTGCAGTTATCCTATGAGATGGGGCACAGGATGGTTGTATTAGTATAAGGTTAATAAAATGCTAATCATATACACTTGTATCATATCCTGCATTGTCTTCAATGATCTAGTACCTGACGTATATTTTCATGATACTAATACTTGAGACATATGTGACATGCATTATCCTGACTACATGATATCCTGGAGTTACCCTGCTATTTTATCTTGTGATCTTGTGTTCTTGTAATCTTATGATTATACTACACAACAGTTACTCATTCAGGATATCTCATGTTTATTATATACTTGTCACACCATGCATGCACGGTCTCCTTGTACATGATCTATCATCTCAATTTTTTTTTATTATTATTACTTTTAGTTCTCGATACTGCCAAACATATCTACTTCTTATTTTTATGCCCTACTTGTACTGTTATTGCATTTTCATATTCTCTCTTTTAATATTCTTTTTCCTACACCCTTGCTAGTCCGCTTCTAACGAACATTTATTATTTTTCAGTATTTAAATCAGAAAGTCAGTATAGAGAGTTAATCATAGATTATAATCTGATTCTCTGGTGAGTTCAGTTATTTTTCTTGACTTATTTTATTTAGATATGGTGGATAATATTATTTATGATTCTGTATTTCATATATATGCTTTTATCCCTGTGCTTGGTTGTATATGCATATATGTATTCTATCCTACTTGTTGTTAACAGCCTAAGGTACTCATAGAAGAGATCTCACTCTTCGTGAGTATCTGCTGGCAATCGTCACATAACCGTTTCCATATTTTGGGAAGTGAGGCATGACAGTATTCTCGCATTTGCGCCAATCGGTGATATAATATTCTTATAATATTGTGTCACATCCTGTGATAACTTTGCACTTGTACTCATATGTTAGAATGTATAATGCACCACATACTTTCGTACTCTGATTCTTACTTGTACTGATACTTAGCGTATATATGTAAGGGTATTTCCGACTAACGTATATACGTCGCAGTAATGTCTCCATACAAGCGGGATCGGGACGTTACACTTCATTTATTGAGAAGGGAAAATGTATTAGAAATAAAGAAAGAGTTAGAGTAAGAAAGTTCTTGATCTCTTCTCAATGTAACCGCGTAGCAAGGGCTAGACGGGTCGATCCACAAGGAAGGATGCGATAGAAGCTTTTCAGAACGATTTCTCTAACAATTAGCTCGGAAAAAAGAGATATTGATTGTAAGAAAGAGATTTAATTAAGCAAAAGGAGTTATAGTTCACTAATCATCTACCACAACCAAAATATTAGTTTAAAAAGAGTGACATCATATTGAATCCATGAAGAATTATCTACCTTAGGGTTTTGATTGAGAATCAAGTAAGATGAGTAAAAATATTATAAACCCTAATTAGTGTGCACTAATTAAAATTAAACTGTAGTTCATCCTAATTTCTAAGCATAGCATAAGAAACGTCTTTTTTTAAACTTAACATGATGTTATCAAAGTATTTAAATATGAACTATGAATAACCATTAAGAAGTGCAACCCTAAATTGGTTAAACCTAATTATTTATTCATCTTCTAGAACACTAATTTCATTCTAGGGTTTCTAATAAGCATAGATTTCAATCAGTTCATCTTTTAAACTAAACTTAGATTGATTGAGAGATTAGCAAACTATAAGTATAATTTAATTACTCATATTTTTATTTTTATTTTCAATTTTTATTATGAATGAGAAAAGTTGCATCAAAATTAAAATAAAAAAACAAATAAGCTAAAACAAAAAAGTAAATTGAATTGGAAAGCAAGACGAGTAAAAAGAATAAAGAATCTTATTTTATTGGATGTCACTGACCAATTACTAAAGCTCCTCTGCTTCTTCAACAATGTTCTTCTGCAAATAAAAAAAATAAAATAATACAAGAAAATTTGAAAAGAAAAGAGGATCTAAAGGAAACCCAAAGTTTGAGCTCTAAGATCTGCTCTTCCTCTGTTTCTCTGCAGGGGATTTATAGGAGAAAACCAGAGGGATAGGAAGCGTATGAAGATAGGGGGAGCTAAATATTTTTGAATTTGAATTCTCCTCTTATCTTCAAACTTGATTTGTAGAAATTCAATTCTGATCTGCAGCTTATTATCATGTTGATTGCTGAATATACCTTATCCAATGATAGAATTGAAAAGTGTGATCAATGTAAGATTGTAACCCTTTAAGTTTGCTTTTTAGATTATCTTGAATAATCAAATTTGAGTTTCGATAGAGAAAGTTATGATTAAAATATTAAAGAGTGTCCAATCTGAGTCTGAATTAAATTCAGATTTTCTCTCCTTTATCTTCATCTTGTGGTGCAAGCAATTAGATTTAAATAAAAATCCACCTTTATTTTAATTAGGATGAGGATTCATCTTTTTCTATCCTTCTCCTCCTTTAGATAAATCAAAATTTAAATAGGATAGAAAAGATGCTTCCTTTATTTTTCCTAATTACTCTTTATTTTCATATTTCTTGTGGCTTTTGGCTTCTTTTGGGCTTTCTCTTGGGCTTTCTTGGATCTTTGGAGGCCTACACATTACTAAATAATAAATGAATTAAATAATAATATTTTATAAAAATTAAGTATGAAAACGTGAATGAAAATATGTATTTTTGATGACCAATCATACCCGCAGACCTGTCTTTTTGCTCGTCCTCGAGTAAAAATTAAAAAAAACTAATCTAACTATCCTAGTATCACTTTCGTAGATATCACGATTGCACTTAGCATATGCATCAAGCCGTTAGACCTATAGATTACCCCTAGAGGACGATTATTGTCTCGTGAGAGTTTTCAGTAGATTATACCCACAAAATCCATAAAGAAAGAAAAATAGAATGTTAGTATTTCTGAAAACACGTTTTGAAAGAGAAGAATATTTGAAGAGTTATTATAAGATTTAAGTAATCTATAAATTATAGGAAAAACTGAATTTTTCATTCCTACACTTAGTCTTCATTCAAGAACTTGTCATCAATCAAGATAAGAAGTCAAACTGCATTTCTCATCTAGTCTATTATTTTAGACTAAGTTGTATGTACCTTTGTGACTGTGAAATTTTAATTAAGGGTTCTCTAATTCTAACTCTTATGCCTTAATATTATTATTTATTATTCCTTAGTTCTATTAGGCATTCCTTTGATCGGTGACTCCCAACCCAAACGGTCTTAGGACACCGGGTGAGAGAACACCCCAAGAACTTAAAGACTCGAGCAAAAAAAGCCACAAAACTAAGAATTTTATTATATGAATCGCTTTTAGCCGTGAATACTTATGCTTTATGAGACATAAATACCCAGCTTAATCAGAGGATTTTTGTTATATTATATTTTTTTTTTTTCTTTTTTCTTTTTATAAGGCATAAGAATCTTTGTTTTTTGAACCCTAAGTGTGTAAGTATATAAAGTATGCATATTTTATCAAGATAAAAATTAAGACTAAATTACCTTTTCACATTTTCTTTCTAACCCTAGAAATCAGACAAATAGACTTAGTTTGACCAAATACAAGAAATTTCAAAAAGAAAAAAGGATATAAGGAAACCCTAAGCTTGAGCTCTGAGATTTGCTTTTCCTCTGTTGCTCTGCAAGGGTATTTATAGGAGAAAACTAGAGGGATAGGAAGCGTATGAAGATAGGGGAGCTGAATATTTCTAAATTTGAATTCTCCTCTTATCTCCAAACTTGATTTGTAGAAATTCAATTCTAATCTGCAGCTTGTTATAGTATTGATTGTTGAATATGACCTATTCAATGATAGAATTAGAAAGTGTGATTAACGTAAGAGTTGTAGCTCTTTAAATCTTCTTTCTGAATCATCTTGAATCATCAAATTTGAGTTTTGATAGAGAAAGTTAAGATTAATTAAAGAGTGTCCAGTCTGAATCCGAATTAAATTCAGATTTTCTCTCCTTTATCTTCATCTTGTGGTGCAAGCAATCAGACTTAAATAGAAGTCCACCTCTATTTTTAATTAATATGAGGATTCATCTTGTTTTATCCTTCTCCTCCTTTAGATAAATCTAAATTTAAATGGGATAGAAAAGATACTTCCTTTATCTTTTCTAATTACTCTTTATTTTCGTATTTCTTGTAGGCTTTTGGCTTCTTTTGGGCTTTCTCTTAGGCATTCTTGGATCTTTGGAGGCCTGCATATTACTAAACAATAAATGAATTAAAAAGTAATATTTTATAAAAATTAAGTATGGAAATGTGAATGAAAATATGCATTTTTGATGACCAATCATTCATCTTGAAATGATCTTCTTCTTATCTTGACTCGATCAAACTTGATTCTTTCGAGCTAGACTCCTTCTTGAGTACTTGATGATCTTTATGCTTAGCTCTTAAATCAACACTAATTAGTTTCAAAATTTTACTTTGAGTCTCTTGTTAAAATTAAACACTAAAACAAAGATCTTGATTTAAACATGTAGGCTTAAATATCACAAGATCATTAGTACTATGAGTACATGAGTTTAATCATAATCAAAATTAAAGTGACGGGCCTTTGGTTGCTAACAATCGATACTAGGGGAGAGGATTTTTTTTGGAAGGTTTGGCTAGAATGGAGAGAGATCTCGAGTGTAGGCTCAAGCTTTCAACGAAAGCACCAATTTGTAGTAAAAAAATCTTACCAGGTTGTGGTGGATGAATCTCCACCACAAGTAGTTTGATGCTCCTAATCAGACATGTCAGAGCACAAAGAGCGGAGACACCTTTCAAGATACTAGCACCGGTGTGGTGCCGACTTAAAACCCTCCGGCGTGAGAATTAGTAGTCAGAAAGAAAGGTGAAAGAACCGAGCAGAGAAAAACTGTCAGTGTGTTTTAGTGGACTAGCACAGGTAATCTGCTGGTGTAGTGGGATAGACTAGCACATAGAAACTACTAGTATGGTGATATGAACTTGCACAGGGAGATTGCTAGTGTGTAATGGTGGACTAGCACAGGGAAACTGTCAGTGTAGCAGTGTGTGCTTTGAGAATTAGGGATGTGACCTCCTTTTCCTAGGAGAAGAAGGATAATATATATCTGACATGAGTGCTGGTGTAGAGACGAAATTGGTGGATTGTAGTAATTGCACGATCTGCACATGCTGGATTTGTTGTAACAGCTGTGATTATCGGTGCTTGATGCGAATAACTGGCAAGTACATCAATCGTTCTAAGTAATAAAATGATGAGATAGAGTGTCAAACCCATAGGGTTTGTATTTAACTACCATTATTAATTATTTTTAGTCTTATTTGAAAATTTAAAAAATAAATGAATTAATTTAAAGATTGTTTTTCTTATATGAGAAGGATACTAGGGCTTTAGGACTTTAGCATATTTATGTTAGACTTGTTC
>JAVJIF010016344.1:30000-104753 GCA_038442645.1 Agave tequilana
AAGATTAAGCTTTGCTCATCATCCCAAGTATGAAACTATAGTGTAAGTGTGACGAAAATGCATAATCATATAAACAATATCTAGATGGTGTTTATTTTTCAAATTTTTCATCTCTAAGTCAAGGATTAAAGATTCTATCAAATTGATCGTTCTAACAAGGTTTCAAAATTTATTGGTCCTTTAATTCCTAAAAAGCTAGTTAACTTGTTGCAAAATTTATATATATTTTTTCAGTAAAGAGGAAAAGGAAAGAAAAGAAAAATAAGAGAAGAAAATAAGAAAAGAAAAGTAAAAATTCTAGACTTAAATACAATCATGATCTTCTTCCTCTCTTGCTTGAACTCGCACCCTCCGATCTAGTCCTCCTCATATATGGTGGTGAGGATTTCTTCTTCTTCTTGTGTAGCCCCTTAACAAGTTTGTAGGTTTTCTTCAAACCTTCTCAAATTTTCACAATAAATTCCTTATTGTCGTAAGGTGGCTCTTGTTCAAATAACTGATCATCATCCTATCTTCTTTTGAAGACTCCGATGGAACAATTTGAATAACGGCATGAGTCGTTTCTTCTGTTCAATCTATTTATAGAGATGCAAAAAATTGTGTGGTTTTTGCTTTCACTTGAAATCATAATTCTATCTCTATATTTCTCATTCTACTCATCCTCAAGCATCCAACTTTTACAAAATTAGGTAATAAGAATAGGCAAAGGAAAAGTGATATTGTGCTTCTTGATTGTTTATCTTTAACATTGCATATAGTTGAAAACAATTGGTAACACATGCAAAATTGTTGTTTTTTTGTCATTAAAACATTAACAATATGAAACACATAATTATAGAATATGGTCATGTGTGTGACACCAAATATATTGGTATTCAACCATCTACATGTAGCATGCACATTATGATAAAGAGTTTGTATCTATCCGCCTATGTGTAGTCATTCTATAATTTTCACCGATTATACTCATGTATTCATCTACCCTCATAGGAATCTGATATAGACTAAGAAAAAGAGAAATTTCAGTCAAATCTGATATCATTTGCAAAGTCATAACTTTCCTCTCTCCTCTCCAACTTATGTGAATCCTATGAGCATGATCATCTATGTCATTGTTGGTGAAACTATCATAAAATTTTTCTGCCAGTTTAGGGATATAATGGTCAAAGTTACCCTCACGAATCAAATACCCCCAATTCCTATTCATGATCTTTTCTAGAAAAAAACGTACTGAAAGCTTAAAAGATTGTGAAAAATTCTTTTCGGTAACAAACTTTATCATGATGTAGAAGTAGAAAAAGCAACAGTAAGGAGGTGAGGAAATCTTACAAACTTGTGAAATTTTGATTTCAGAAGATGGAATCGGATGGTGGATCAGATGTCAGAATGGCGGTTTCGTTGTTATCTTTTGTCTTCTAGTGTTGATCTTGGCTGCAAACTGCTTCTTCTTCTCTTTTGCTCCTCTAAAACTTCTGCTCTCCAATTATCTACCTCAAGGTGTTATGAAAAAGAAGAAGGGAAAGGTTAGCTTTTATAGACTCTAGAGAAAAGAAATCCTGCATTAATTCAAGTTTCCAAACAATCAATCAATCCAAATTCAAAATTCAAATTTCAAATCAGTCAATTTTTGGAAAAAAGTAAGTTTTTTCAAAAAAAGGATCTAGCATAAAGAAAACTTCAATTCTTACAGGTTTTCATTTCAAAATTCAAGTTTTGAAAATATCGGTTTTGGTTTAAAGCTTAATTTCTATATCACAAAAATAGTTCAAATTGTTTGAAATATGTGATGAATTTTAGTCACACATATTTGTTCTTCATATATTTATAAGAACTTATTTTGGTAGATTTTATGTGATTTTATGGTATTTTATAAGTATTAGAAAGATCAAGTTTTCAAAACCAAAATTCCAACCTGATGTAGCGATCGACCGACCGGTCAACCGGACCAGAACTCGGTCGATCGGGCGATCGATCGATGTGCACAGACGTGCATAGCTTGCCTTGGCCTAGGGCCGGTCGACCGATCCAGAGAGCTTGCTCTCTGGATCTGGCCCAGGTCGACCGTTCGGTCGACTGACCAGAGAGTTCTCTCTGGTTCTGGCCTCGGTTGACCGGTCGACCGACTGAAAATTGCCTTGGAGCGGTCGACCAGTGGTCGATCGACAGCCCCAATGGTCAGAAATATGACCGTTGGTCGATCGACCAGGCGATAGATCGACAGGTCAAGTTTGACCTAACCTGGACCCCACGGCTATATTTTGGATACCCTATAAATATGAGTTTCTTTGGCCAGTTTTTACTAAGATTTTTTAGAGCAATTTTTCTCACCTTCTCAAGTGTTTTTAATAAAGTTTTCAAAAAAGTTTTTGTGCCAAATTCTCTATCTTTTTTGTTTTAAAGTTTTAAAAAATCAAAGAAAATCAAGTCTTTGAGAATTCTATTTTGTTCTTCATATTACATATCCATCAAGAAGTTTTTCCAAATATTTTCTTTGTTGTTTTATTTTCAAATACTTTGTTTACTCACATACTTGAGCTATCATCCCAAATCTATTTTTAGGATCTTTGTATTGTGAGAAAATTATTTGTGATCTTTCACGATCACCAAGAGAGATTGTTTGTGATCTTTGTGATCACTAAGTGTATTTTTCTTTGCTTTGTACTTGGCTAGGCGCCCACCTCTTGTGTAGAGGTCTGTGTTAGAGATAGGAGTTGTGTACTCCCAGTGTAAAGTTGTAATTCCTCAGTGGAGGTCCCTTTGTGGAAGGTCCTCTGTGGACATAGTGGAAATCCTTCTGTGTGAAGGCGGGGACGTAGAGCAGTGGCTTGAACCTCGAAACATATCTTGGTGGTTGTGTTTGATCCACTATCTCTCAACTCTATCTCTCTTATATCTTGCATTGCTTTACATTGTTCATATTCATATGCTAGATATTGTTTGTGTGTGCCTACACTTGCGTTCAACCAAGAGAGCTTATTAAAATACCTCAACTCTTAATCTAGAGGAATCTAGAAGAGTAGTTCCAGAGCCCTTCATGGAAAATTCAGGCTCACTCTTGGTTACACATAGTGTATTTGCAATTAAATTTTTAATTCCACATCATTTGTCCTAGATTAGCTAGTACACCTATTCGCCCCCCCCCCCCCCCCCCCATAGGTGTATTTCAGGAATGGTATAGGTGGAACATATGGCTTTACTGGTGCTCTCTTCACAGGTTCTAGTTCTGGTTCTGGTTCATTTTCTGGATAGCGGTTCAGCCGTTCAGACAGCGGATCCGCTATCTGTTGGACTGCACCATCCTCAGACTTTCTAGTTTCTTCTTTATTATCTTCTTTAGTTTGTCTGGATTCTCTGCATTAGTATCCTGTGACTATAGTTGTTCCGCTTACCTGTCACTCCTCAATGTGATTGTGTTTGCTTGCTCCTTTGAATTTTTCTCAGTATTGCTTGACAACGTTCCCTGTGGCCTGTTGGCTAATATAGCAGCCATCTGGCCCATCTGTACTTCCATAGCATGTATGAATGTTGTGGTTTTCTAAAATTGAGTTGTATTGTTTGCCAATTAAGCTATCACTTCTTCCCATCCTTGCTTCTTATCTCCTTGTTGTTGTTGTTGCTGCTGTGGTTGAAAGTTTGGCCTCATGTTGTTCGTCCATTGCAGATTTTAGTGGTTCTTCCATCCTGGATTATATGTTCTGCCTTTGATAGTTATTGATATAATTTGCTTGCTTAGTTTACTCGAAGGCAAAACTACCAGATTGATAATTATTGCTTTCATGCCCCCTCCACAAAAATCACAAGATAAATTAGTTTGGATAGAACTTACAGTGGCTGCGCCTAACCGCTTTGTTATTACTGCCAATTGTGCTTGGATGGCTAATAATGTATCTAGCTCATGTACTCATGCGATCTTCTTTGTTGGTCCTCTTGATGATTGTCATTGATAGTGATTTGATGACATCTCATCTAGCATCTAGCAATTCTCGAGCTTCCTCCAAATTCTTACTCATCAAGGCTCCACCTGTTGTAGCGTCTATCATCATCTTCGTATTTGGATGGAGTCCATTATAGAAGAACTGGATCTCCAACCATGGGCGTAGCCCACGGTTTGATGCTTTGTTGAGTAACACTTTGTACGTATGCATCAAGTATGGATTCATCATCTAATTGAGAGAAAGTCATAATATTGCTCCGCAGTTTTGCTACCCTGGCTGGTGGAAGATACTTAGCCAAAAGTGTTGATGCCATCTCGTCCCATGTTGTAATTGTCTCCTTGGTAGATAAAAGAACCAAATCTTAGCCTTATCCTTTATGGAAAAAAGAAAGAGCATCAACCTTATTACATCAGAAGAAACCCCATTGTGTTTTTGCGTGTCGAAGATCTCCAAAAAAAATTTAATGTACTCATTCGGATCTTCACCGGGTCTTCCTCCTAATTGGCATGTGTTTTACATCAATTGTATGACACCAATCTTCAACTCGAAGTTGTTGGCTTGAATAGTCGGCTTGATAATGCAGGATGTAGCTGCTGATGTGAATTGCACAGCATAATCTCTCAGTGTCTTGTGTTCCTTGTTGCTCGCCATCTCCACTTCTCGCTCTCTCTTCTCCTTCAACAAGCATCTGATGGTTCTCTCGATCTCTGGATCAAGTTCTGTCAGGTTAGAACTTTTAGAACGTCGCATGCAGCTTCAGGAATCAGCTCCTAACGCTCATACTTCAGAAGAAATTTCTAGAAGGCGGATCCGCTGTGTAGACGACAGATTCGTTGTCTGTCTTTGACTTTTTGCAATCTGCTTTCTGATATGAAACAGTAAATTGAAATAGTAAATTTATGCAGAAAAAGTAAAATTCAAGCTAAGATCAATTT
The DNA here is from genome assembly GCA_038442645.1 of Agave tequilana. Classification (NCBI taxonomy): domain Eukaryota; kingdom Viridiplantae; phylum Streptophyta; class Magnoliopsida; order Asparagales; family Asparagaceae; genus Agave; species Agave tequilana. The sequence continues at coordinate 34,871 of JAVJIF010016344.1, forward strand.
AATTATCTCTGATATTAAATAAATAATTTCCGACAACGGCGCCAAAAAATTGATGTGAAAAACTGACAAGTATACCAATCGTTCCAAGTAATAAAATGATGAGATGGAGTGTCCAACCCACAGGTATTGTATTTAATTATCACTATTAATTATTTCTAATCATATTTGAAAATTTAGAAAATAAGTGAAATTAATTTAAAGATTATTTTTCTTATATGAGAAGGATACTAGGGCTTTAGGACTTTGGCATATCTATGTTAGACTTGTTCTAGTTAATTATATTAGAAACTTCATTTAAATATTGATAATAATCGAAGGATCCTTTGGTATTTAACTATCTCCATCGAGCATCATTAAATTTAACCTTAGACTAGAATTCACAATCTTTCGATCTAATGAATTTACTAATCTAAAGCATCATTAAGATCTATGACTCCTCTATGAAAGATTACACTACCTATACTTTTCCTGTTGGTCTCAGCCTGTAAGTAGTAATTTATAGCCCTAAATATTTTGTTAGATTGTCTCCTATCGGTCTCATCCTAACCATCTAAATAATTATGGCCATCAATTAATAGACATTAAAACAAGAATAGAAATTTAGCAATAATTCAAATAAAAATAACTAAATACAGATAATTCATGAACAATCTTTCATAGATAGCCTTAAGCCTAAGCCCTAGGTAGAATAATTAGTTCATAAGTAAAAGTAAGAAAATATGATTTTAAAAGAAAATAATATTGCATGAAATTAACTAAAGAAAAGAAAAGGAAAAAATCCAATTGAAGCTTCTTCTTCTTTCTCTGATTTCCTCCTCTAAGATTCAGCAAGTTGCAGAAAAATCAATATCTTATTAAAGATGTAATCTCCTAATTGTAAATCACCTAGAGGGGGGTGAATAGGTGATGACTATAGGTAGATGGCAAATAATGCGAAATTAAAAACAATTGCTAACTAACTAGCAATAAGCAATTACAATACATGAGATACTGCAATAAAGTAAACAATAGTAGCATGCAAGAATAGAGAAAGGGTTGAGTTAAGAAATAGAGAGAGCAATTACAAACGCAAGGATATGTTTCGAGATTCGAGCCATCGCTCTACGTACCCGCCTTCACCACAATGAAAGATTTTCACTAAATTGATCCCGTGAGATCATCAATCCTTACAAGTTCCCGCAAGAACTCAATGACCTGCAAGTCCCTCTCTTGGTGCCGCAATACCTACAATCGAGCTCACTAGCTCACTCGAGGCTGCAACCTCTACAACTTCACAAATACAAGAAATTGGTGATCTTCTTGATCACAAAAACTCACAAACACAATCCTACAACCAAGTTGGAGTAGATGAACCTCTTTGAGATTGTGTAGTGAGAAAAGCTTGTAAAGATGTGAAGGAAAGCTCAAGCAAAAAAAAAGATGTGGACTTTTTGGCTTAATATGAAAATCTTTTGAGAAAAATAATTTTGATCACCAAAACTTGTTCATGGGTGTTGAAAAATTATTCTAAAACGGTTATGTGATTTTTCTACAGTACCACTATATATAGAGGATGAAAACAAGTAGAGAAAACCCAAAATAGATGTTGGGATAGACCCAAAAAAGACAAAATAGAAACTAGTTGTTGGGTTAAAATTCCTCTGAAAATCTTTCTGTAAGTTGACCGGCCGGTTGACCTCCAACGGTCGAAAATCCGATCGTTAGGTTTAGCGATCGACCGCCCGGTCAACCGAAGAACCCAAATAAAGAGCACAGCTCTCCAACGTTCGACCGGTTGGTCGACCGTGACCCAAGAGAGACAAAGAGTCTCTCAGTGGATCGACCGGTCGGTCGACCGCTGTGCCTAACAATGCAAAGGAAAATTCTTTGCATAAACGATCGACCGGTCAATCAACCGATGAGCAATTTAGCTCTTCCAATGATCGATCACTCGGTCGACTGACAGAGCAAATTAGCTCTGTCAACGGTCGACCGGTCAATTGACCGATTCAGGGCCAAAATCAGATTTTTGAAAACATTTTGAAGTCCATCTCTTTTCTGACAAAATATATTTTGATCATAAATACAAAATAGAGTTCTTGTATCATAATAGCCCATTGTGTGATCAGAGATCATCATAAAAACTAAGTAGAACAAAATTTTGTGAAAATTACTTTTCTAAATGAAAAATCTTTTTTCCTAAATCCATTTTTTTTTAAAAACTAAATAGAAAAACAGTTGAAGTGTTTTCAAAAACATTTAGATATGAATGAAATGTGTGCTTGTGTGTGAATTAATTAGTCTACAATTATGCATTATTATATCACATTCCTATCGATTTTGAATAAATTGTCGGTATAAACCGTGTTTTGGTCTCTCTTGCAGATAAATCAAAAGATTAAGGGCAAAGAAGTAATAAGAGCTTAATTAAATCCTTTTTCGGGTAATTAAATCTGGATTTCTTGGAGGCCAAGTAAGGAAACTTCTAGAAGATGCATTGAACCTAGACCTTTGTACACGTCAGACGAAGATCCGAACGAATATACCCAAAACCTAATATACCAATGATTGCTAAAATAAAAGAACAATCAAAGAGTTTAAGAATTTACCGTGTAGCTTGTGACTAACGGGTCGTGTCCACGAGGAGGAATGCGATGGAAGCTTTTCGGTGATTCATTTAAAAACAAAGAATTGTGTTTGTTTTTTAATGGAAAAAGAGAATGGAAAGAAAGAGATGATTAAAAGAGAAATTGCAACTTTAGAGAAGGCTTTGGAGAAGGTGATTTAAAAAGCTCGAAAATTGTTTTGTTGATTATAATAAGGAAGAAAATCTTGCTCACTATCTCACTACTCAATCGTTCATTCTTCTATTGAAATCCTAAGTGCCTCAAATTGATCATAGGCAAAACTTAAAGTTGATTTTTAGAAAGTTTGAAGTAAAGCAGATAAGATGGTTGGAAGAGTTCACTCTTTTCTTTGAAAAATCGTTTAGAATCGAATGTTAAATCATCAAGCGCGAAGAAGCAAGAATAAAGTAAAAACAGTTCAAGAAACGGTCATGAAAGAAGTAAGAGTTTAACAGTCCAAACCCATCCTCATGTGTCTTCAAGAACACTTTCAAGAAGAAAGGCTTTAAGTAAGGCATGCAAATGATTCATTGGGTATTTTTCTTTAAAACCAGAAGAGAAGAAGAACTAGAGAGAGTTACAATAGTGAGCCCAGAAAACTGTTTTAGTTACTCATGGAAAACAAAGAAGAAAGCAAATAAATAATGTAAGACATACCGTAATATGAATGGAAGAAAAAGCAGCTCGATTCTTGTATTGATGTCACTTCAATCTTCAAGTACAAGCACTCAATTCCTCTTTCTCACATGTGTACTGAACTACAAATTGAAAAACAAGAATACAACTTTTGTACTATCTAACAAAGAGCCTAAATCCTTAGAAAATAAGCACAAATTCTAATCCTAATCTTCGCTCCTTTTTGCTCTGTTGAAACTGGTATTTATAGGGAAAAACCAAAAGGGGAAAATCCCGGAAAGATTGGGGGAGCAAACGCTCCCCCAACTGATGTAAAAGGCCACGAAAACGCGGCTTGGGCCGCGTTTCCACGGCCCTGGTGTGGCTAGGTGGCCACACCCAGTTGGCTGGCTCCCCTGGTTTGGTGAATTTCTCGTATCTTCTTCTGGTTTTCTTGTTTCTGCTCCAAAAGTTGACGAAACAGCCTTTGATTGTTTTGGCTTCAACCGCTTGATTCAGGGAGGATTCTTCTCAACCTCTTGATATGCCAAGATTTTGTCCAGATTCCTTAATTTTAAATTTATTCTAAATTAAATCAGAATTTGGTGGGCTTTTGGGCTTGTTTCTCTTTTCTTTCTTTTAGCACTTGGGCCTACATTTAACAAAGAAAAAAGAAGACTTATTAATAGGATTTATTAGCTAAAAAGTATGGTAAGGTGACAATGTAAATGCAATATATATGACTAATCACACCCCCACACTTATCTCATGCATTGTCCCCAATGCATGAAAGAAATGTATACATGCATGAAATGAAATGTAAAAGAGGTGCATATATTATACAGGAATATGTATAACATTAAGTTTCTCCCACACTAGGTCTTTTTTGGTCTTATCCCTCTAGCTCTCTTCCCGTCATTCCAATGGGTCCTCTTTATAGGGCATAGTGGGGAGGCTAATTGTTTTGTCATTTTAGCTTCCTTCCTCCCCAATCTCACCTTCTTTAGGTGTTTCTTCCTCATATTGCTACAATCATTATTCAAAAATTTATCACCATCACACTTCTCAGTTGAAACTTCTTCATTATGAATGCCTAGGAATTCTAACTCAGTTCTATAGATCTCCTCAAAGCTTAGGTCAACTGGAAATGTATAATTAACCAAATGATCCCTAGTTGGTTCATCCAAACACATGAGTTCTTCTTCAAAAAGGTTTTCAAAGAGTATGTCAATCGGAGGTTCTTGAATTATATTCTCATGCGATACATTATTGTCGGCTCATCGAAAGTGAAGATATTCAAATCAAATTTTCCCTTTTTAAAGGGTAATCTAACATTAGGATCTTCGACATATGCCTTCTCATCAAGATAATCGCATTCATTTTTAAATAATTCATTAAGAAATAGCGACTCATCTTCTATATCTTCACTTTCTTCATCACAATTATTTTCAACAAAATTTACCTTAAATGTTTGATCTCTTATCTTACGAGGTTGTTTTTCAAGATTGAAGCCATTGACTTCTCTAGTCATGTCCCCAAAAGTTAACCTCATGGACCCATTCCTACAATTGATGATGGCATTGGCTGTAGCAAGGAATGGTCGCCCTAGGATAACAGGAGTTTGAGCTCTATGATTGGAGTTGGACATGGGTTGTGTCTCTAGAACTATGAAATCGACAGGGTAAATAAACTCCCCGACCCGGATAAGAACATCATTAATCTCTCCTTTTGGGACTTTTACTGAACGGTCAGCCAGTTGGATAGTGAATCGAGTTGGACTAAGATCGCCCAACCTGAGTTGTTGATAAACTGAGAATGGAAGCAAGTTGATACTTGCCCCCAAGCCAAGAAGTGCACGACTAATTTCAGCTTGTCCTATTGTGCAGGCAATGGTTAGACTACCTGGATCCTTGTACTTAACAGGGATCGGACCCGATAGTAGCTCACTAATGTTAGTGGTTAAGAAGACCTTTTTAGGAACATTAGTCTTTCTCTTCTTGGTGCACATGTCTTTAAGAAACTTAGTATAAGATGGGACTTGTTGGATGGCATCAAGAAGTGGCACATTTATCTTCACTTGATTAAAGATCTCAATTATCTTATCCATGTGTGAATTTTGCTTATTATTTTTTAGCCTATTAGGAAATGGTGTTATAGGCTGGTGCACATGACTGGTTGACTTACCTTTTCAGATTCATCAAATTTAGGAAGAGTGGGATTAGATGAGGTGGATGCTGAAGTGTGATTGTGCTAACTAGGATTAGGTGGTGTTGACACTTGGTTATCAACTTTCTTTTCTGACCTCAATGTATGAACAGTATTACATTGATTCAGTGATTGATCCTCAACCAAATGAGCTTGTTGTGAATTCTTAGGATTCATAATTGGTTGACTGGGTAAGGTACCCTTTTGCCTCTCATGTTATGGGTTGGCTAACTAGCTCATTTGATCCTCTAGCCTCTGTATTGTTTGCATGAGGGAATCTTGGTTCTTCATGTACCTTTCCATATTTCTCTCAAAATCAGTCATTCTCCTTTCGAGTTGATGATTCTGGAAGGAAGATGGTGGAGCTTGGTTGAGAAAATTTTGTTGATAATCTGAAAAATTGTTGGGAGAATTGTGAGGATGATTGGAAAAGTTGGGTTGATGATTGGAAGAATTATTGGAATGATGGAAGTGGCTTCCATGGTTTGACCGTGGGTGGTCATTATTTTGTTGGCTCCATGAGAAATTGGGGTGATTTCTCCAGCCAGGATTGTACGTTGGAGCGTAAGGATCATTGTTCGGCCTTAAGAAGGCCGCATTCATCGGTTTAGGAAAGTGCTGGTGAGCTTGAAATAGAGGACACTCCTCAAACACATGATTCATGGCCTGACAGTAAGTACAACCCAGAGTTGGAAATTGGTTTGGGCTGACTTGATTAACTAGACTTGGTTCCTTAGTTTAACTTAGCCTCGTTAGCTATGGATGATTCAATCGAACGGAGACCTCCTTTTGAAGAGATAGAGTTTGAATTTCTAGAGCTTTCACTAGTAGGTTCCCATTGGATGGTCTTTTCAGCTAGATTCTCGTATAAATCCCACCCTTCATGCACATCCTTCTGCAAGAATCCCCCTTGGCACATGCTTTCTAAGAGGGTCTTGGTCGAGTAGTCTAAACCGTCATAAAGAATTTGGCATTGTCGCCATTTCTCTATTTCATGATAAGGACATTGGACAAGGAGGTCTTTGAAGCGTTCAAAGTACCTCCAAAACGGTTCACTAGGTTCTTACTTGAACTGCATGATGTTCTTCCTAACAAGAGAGGTTTTGTGGATTGGATAGAATTTCTTCAAGAAGATCTTGATGAAACCATCCCAAGATGTGATAGAGCCGACCGCTAAACTGTAGAGCCATTTCTTGGCTAGGTCCTTAAGAGCAAATGGGACAAATCTCAACCTAATAGCATCATCTGCAAGGTGTGAGATTTTCATCATTAAGCATACTTCCTCAAATTCTCTTATGAAGAAATAAGCATCTTCGGACTTTAAGCCATGGAACTTAGGGAGTGTATTGATGAACTATGGTTTAAGCTCAAAGTTGTGTTCACCAACCGATGGAAGTTGGATGCAGGATGGAAGTGATGTTCTAAAGGGATAAAACCTATCCTGCAAAAATGTCGGTCGATCTATAACCGAATCTGGTCTTGTTTCGAACTTGGGTGGTGATGTGTTTTTAGTTAACATAGATGAATTAGGGTCTCTTGACCACACTTGCATACACAAATACAATCACAAACAAGTTCACCAATAGTCAAGAAAAGAAAACAACCAAGCCTAGTCTAAGGTAACCTTGACCTAAACAACTCCTAACTGGTTGATTGTCCACAGGAGGTTGAAAAGGACACCTAGAGGGGGGGTGAATAGGTGTACGTGCTAATCTAGAAACTAAATGCGCTAAATGCGGAAGCTAATGCAAATATTGTAACACACTTAATACAACACACAAGTGTAACCGAATTCCCCGTGAAGGGCTCTGGACTAACTCCTCTTGATTCCCCTTGAATGGGTTGAGGTGCTATGTGAAGCTCTTGTGGTTAAGTATAAGTGAGGCACACACAAACAACCAAGCATATAAGATGAATAGGCAATATGAATATATGTAAGGCACAACACAAGCAAATATGATATGATGCTAAGAATGATGCTATGCACAAATAAACAAGAGAGAGTTGAGAGACAATGGATCAAACGCAAAGGCCAAGATATGTTTCGAGGTTCGAGTACCCAGCTCTACATCCCCGCCTACACCACCGTGTAGGATTTCCAATCCACTATCTCCCACCGAGGGAACCTCTACCGAAGAGGATTTGTTACAACACAAGGAGTACCAAACTCCTCTCTCAATACAAACACCACCTCACACAAGAGGGGTAGGCCCTTAGCCAATACAACAACCAACACCTCTACCGAAGAGGGTTTACAAACCAAACTCCACCTCTCACTAGAGGGAGCAAACACAAGCCTCAACCTCTACCAAAGAGGGAGCAAACCAAACCTCAACCTCTACCAAAGAGGGAGCACCCAACAATGAAAAGGGTTTACAACTTGGTGGTATCTTTCAACCACAAACAATCTCTCTTTCTTTATTTCTCTTTTCCACAAAACAAGGATCCTAATAGAATAGGATAAATGATAGCTCAAGTGTGAAAAACTAAGTGTTTTGATCAAAGAAGACTCTTGGGAAAACACCAAAAATGATATAGAGATTTTTGCTCAAAAACAATTCCCAAAACCTAGTTTCTTTGAAATAAACAAATCACTTAAAAACAAATAGAATGAATCTTTTTGCTCTTTAAACTCTTTTAAAAACTTCTTTTTAAAACCAGAGAATGGGAGAAAAATAGCTCTAAAAATCTTGGCCAAAACCCTAAAGAAATGGGGTTTATATAGGCCAAAACAGAAACTAGCCGTTAGGCTGATCTGGCAACCTGACAGGCTACCGGTCGGCCGGCCCGGCCGACCGCCAACGGTCAGAAATGTGACCGTTGGGGCAACCCGGTCGACCGCCCGGTCGACCCAAATAAACAGAGAGCAGAGCTCTCTGGTCCGGTCGGCCGCCCGGCCGACCGTCCCAATGTGTGCCAGACGTGCACGGTTCTGTGCACGTCGGTCGACCGTACGGGTCGACCGGTCTATGGTTCGGTCGACCCATGCGGTCGGCCGATCTGGCCTGACAGACACTGTTCTGGGCAGAAAAAACAAAAGTTTTTTATTTCTAAAAATCCTTTTCAGTCTTGTAAAAATACCAAAAAATAGTTTTATCATTTTGCATTGATATATAAACATGTGATAAAAATTTCAACTCAAATATCAAGCATATGAAACTATTTTGTGTCTTTTCATTTTTACCAAAAATCAAAACATGTATTTTTATCAAACTTGGATTTTTCTATACATGAATAGGATAGTCAAAATAAGTTTGTATAAGTCATGTAAGCATGCATGTATAACTAGAATACATCTATTATACATATAAACCATGTAAACTTGTTTTGATCAACTATTCATGAAAACATATATCGGTTAAACTAAAAACCGAAAAACCAATATCCAACATAAAACTTGTGTGTGTTGTGCACTTGAGCATATCAACTATACTAAGCTTTACAAATGGATCTAAACACACTATCTAAACTAGGATACCTAAGCCTTCTTGATGACCTCCATCTTCAAGTAGACTCGATCCCAAACGTGATCCACCGAGTGCAAAGGTATGATCTTGATGCTCGGGCACCGGAATCACCAAGTGAAGGCTTCTAAACTCATCTTTTTGAAGCAATCACCAACTAATATCTTGCTCAAGGATCTGTAACTAAAAACACAAGATAATTAGTAAACATAACTACATGAGTTAATCATCATCAAAACTAGGGTGGAAGGCCTTTGGGCCAACAATCTCCCCCTTTTTGATGATGACAAAACTCATGGAGTTATATATGCATGGATTAAAGTTAAGCTTCAAAGAAGCTCCCCCTTAACTCATGAATAAACAAATAAACAATAAATATGCAATGAATATTAAACATGAAACATGAAACATGCATATCTATGCATAAACAATAAAAGGTTCTAGATACCAATGAAATGTTCAAAAATAAAACATGCTCTAGATACCAATTAAAATTAAACTAAATTAAACTTAATATATGCAAAAACATAACTACGCATATATAAATCTTATAAACTCAATATATGCAAAACACAAATATGCATATATAAACCAAAATCTTTCTCCCCCTTTTTGTCAATCATCAACAAAGGGGTAAACAATCAAAACAAAACAAAATTTTCTCACCCTTTTTAATACAAAGAATCAATCATCAATAGGGTTAAATGCAAAACTAAATCAATACATTTTTCTCCCCCTTTTTGTCTAAAACAAAAAAACAAAACCAATTAGGGGTGACAATCAATTAAGGTACCAATTGAAAATATGTCAAAGAATAGCATATTGATACCAATTGAGAGGAAACAAACAAAAAAAATATTGATACCAATTTTAAGCAAAACACATGAAAATCTTGATACCAATTTGAAATTAAACATAATAAATTTTGAATGTCCAAACAAAAATTTTGATATCAACTGTAAATGTTTTTCATTTTTGAACATATGATACCATATTTAAATTTTCAATCATAAAGTATGGGAGTACAAATACCAATTGAAAGACAAAATCAAATTTTCTCCCCCTTTATGAAATACAAACTAAAACAATGCGTAGGCTTGATACTAGTTTAAAAGTAATCAATTGAAACAAAATTGAAGCTCAAGCTTAGCATAAACACAAACATATATATGTATGAAAATAGATACCAATTGAAATTGATATTCTTTACAATGAAAGCATACATACATACAAACATATATGAGTATACAAGAAAGGTCAAAATTGATACCATTGAAAGAATTCAATGATACCAATTGAAATAACAATAAGATCAAGTGTATATCTCATATAACTACCACCCAATCATGGTTCAAGTTTTTAAATGATTTTCATTTTAAAGCATACATGAACATGATCTCCCATCCAACCTCCCATAGAAGGTAGGGGTTTTCAAAAATAGATTTGAAAATAAACTTTGTTTGAAAAACTCTACCAAAATGAAGAATACCGTAACTAGTTAAATGAAAAATCTTTTAAAACTAGTACGAAATCCTTCAAGCAAGGAATAAACTAAAAATAATTTTCATAAAACACATGTAAATCACATAGCACTTAAAAACACTCAATATTCAATAAAGTCCATACATGCTCTGAAAACATACTCATGAGAAATATTTTAAAAATGGTGAGTGTACAAGTAATGTGTGACATGGCATTATGAAATTTCCAATTAAGCTCAAAATTCCTTGAAACAAGAAAACATGAAAATCATCAAAACTATTTAATCTTCAAGGTATATGTATGTCCTATACAAGTTAAAGTATACATACATATCCAAACACAACGAGTCCACAAAGATATATGCATGAAGGCACGTGGCTCAAAAAGGATGTATATGTATAACAATAATTTGGATAAACTGGATATATACATGAAGTTAAACATAAACACAAAAACATGAAACTTTAAATTTCCATTAAAACAAGTTTAATTTCAAGGCATATGTATGATTTGTCAAGAAAAAGTATACATACATATCCCTAAACACGATTGAGTCCATATGTATAAATTTGCATGAAAAGCAAATGACTCAAGGGGTATACATGTATATCTAATAGTTTAGACAAGATAGACATATACATGAAATGAAAAACTCATACACATAAAGCAAATCCAAAAATAGGAATACAAGTTTAAAATGCATGAATCATCAAAACTAGACTATACTAGACATCTAATGGGTTCAAATAAGCAATCAAGCCCAAACATATATAGATTTATTTGTGGCCCACTATATGCATAAGTATAAATCCTAGTCTTAATGAAAACTAACATTTAAACATATATTCAAAGCATGAAGCATAAAATAAGACAAAAATCATCATGATAAGCAAAAACATGATTATTATGAATATTCACATGTTATTAGATTTATGATGTACATGATAGCTAATCAAATACGAGAACAAAAAATAATAATCCATATAAACATGGGTGTCTCAAAATGCTATACATGTATGTCAAGGATCTAATTATCATGGCATTTTCATACTAATCACTAAACAATGAAACATGCTATAAACAATGAATATTAAAAGCATGTAAATAAAATTAGGAGTTAGGAATCGTTACCAAAATCTAGAAGGCAACTTTCCAAGTCTCCAAAACATGGTGGTCCTCTCCACCAAACATCCCTTGAAAGTGATGCATCCAAATGATTTTCTTTAAGCTTGGAACGCATCCACTCCAAGGTACGGCTACTCTCACGTCATGTGAGAGCCCACACCTACATCAAAAATTTTAGGGGTGGTCTTTGGTACCCATATCTTATTGGGTCCATGGGGGTTAGTACCTTCTCTAACCCAAACAAATTTAGTTGCTAAATTTGAAGTATGTAATCTATCAAAGCAAAATTTAGCAAGGTGGCCCTTACGTCCACAATGTGTACAAGTGTACACATGAGCATACATAGTGTGATGGTGTCCGTGAGAAGCATGTGTATGCCGTGGAGGGTGTGCATGAATAGATGGAACTTGTTTTTTTCGAACCAAGGATTCCAAGCGTGTGTGGTTCATGGCACATTGGCTCATAGTGGAGCCCAAACAATCAATCTTCTTCTTAAGCATAGATATATCATTATCAATTAAAGAAGAAGTGTGGCATGCAATAGGTGAAGTGTGTGATACTACCCTAGCATGGCAAACATGTGCATCAATCTTATTTTTCAAAGAATCATTTTTCTTTAAACAAATTTCTAAATCATTTGAAATAGAAATAATCTTATTTTTCAAAGCAACATTCTCTTTTAAAGTAAAATCAACTTTTGAAGACAAACTTTTATTTTTCTTTAAAAGAGTTTCACTATCATTTTTAGATTTTAAAAACTTATTTTCTTTAAGTGCAAGATCAAGTTGAAATTTTAATGAATCCCTATCATTAGAAATCTCCTCTTTCTCTTGCAAAGCAATCTCAATTTTAGAAGACAATTTTTCATTTTCTTTATTTAAAGCAAAAGTCTTCTTTTTTAACAAATTATATTTTTCAATTAATTTTTCACAAACTATTGAAAGTTCTTCATTTAAAGCATGGGGATCAATATTCTCATCACATGAAGAACTAGCATCATCACAATCTAAGTGGGGTTCTGAAAGTACCTCAAGGGAGTCATTCCCTTGGACCATCAAGCATTGTGAGTCAGATTCTCCACTAGATTCCTCTTCTTGTTGGATAGGCGTTTGAAGCTTGGAGGTGGTGGTTGTTGTCAACTTGTTCCATACTGCAAAAGCGGAATCAAGGTTAGAAACACTCATAAGATAATCTTTAGATAATGTGCTTCTAATGGCCTCAAGGGCTTGTGCATTGGCCCCTATATGCTTGCTATCACAAAGGTAGGATTCCTTGGTAATGGCAAGGTAAACCTTATGTCCTAGGGCTTGTAAATAAACGGTCATCCTAATCTTCCAAACAATGATGTTGGAAGGGTCAAACATAGGTGGGGTCATGAAGGCCATGGGTCCAAACTATATGTGTGCAAACAAGCAAATGCAAACAAGAGATTAGCAAACAAATGGATCTCACTCCTAGGATGTTAAGCCTAAGTATCAGGAGCGTAGGCTCTGATACCAATTGAAAAGGACACCTAGAGGGGGGTGAATAGGTGTACGTGCTAATGTAGAAACTAAATGCGCTAAATGCGGAAGCTAATGCAAATATTGCAACACACTTAATACTACACACAAGTGTAACCGAATTCCCCGTGAAGGGCTCTGGACTAACTTCTCTTGATTCCCCTTGAATGGGTTGAGGTGCTATGTGAAGCTATTGTGGTTAAGTATAAGTGAGGCACACACAAACACCAAGCATATAAGATGAATAGGCAATATGAATATATGCAAGGCGCAACACAAGCAAATATGATATGATGCTAAGAATGATGCTATGCACAAATAAAACAAGAGAGAGAGAGAGTTGAGAGACAATGGATCAAACGCAAAGGCCAAGATATGTTTCGAGTTCGAGCACCAGCTCTATATCCCCGCCTACACCACCGTGTAGGATTTCCAATCCACTATCTCCCACCGAGGGAACCTCTACCGAAGAGGATTTGTTACAACACAAGGAGTACCAAACTCCTCTCTCAATACAACACCACCTCACACAAGAGGGGTAGGCCCTTAGCCAATACAACAACCAACACCTCTACCGAAGAGGGTTTACAAACTAAACTCCACCTCTCACTAGAGGGAGCAAACACAAGCCTCAACCTCTACCAAAGAGGGAGCAAACCAAACCTCAACCTCTACCAAAGAGGGAGCACCCAACAATGAAAAGGTTTTACAACTTGGTGGTATCTTTCAACCACAAACAATCTCTCTTTCTTTATTTCTCTTTTCCACAAAACAAGGATCCTAATAGAATAGGATAGATGATAGCTCAAGTGTGGAAAACTAAGTGTTTTGATCAAGAAGACTCTTGGGAAAACACCAAAAATGATATAGAGATTTTTTGCTCAAAAACAATTCCCAAAACTAGTTTCTTTGAAATAAACAAAACACTTAAAAGCAAATAGAATGAATCTTTTTGCTCTTTAAACTCTTTTAAAAACTTCTTTTTAAAACCAGAGAATGGGAGAAAATCAGCTCTAAAAATCTTGGCCAAAACCCTAAAGAAATGGGGTTTATATAGGCCAAAACAGAAACTAGCCGTTAGGCTGATCTGGCAACCTGACAGCTACCGGTCGGCCCGCCCGGCCGACCGCCAACGGTCAGAAATGTGACCGTTGGGGCAACCCGGTCGACCGCCCGGTCGACCCAAATAAACAGAGAGCAGAGCTCTCTGGTCCGGTCGGCCGCCCGGCCGACCGGACCAATGTGTGCCAGACGTGCACGGTTCTGTGCACGTCGGTCGACCGTACGGGTCGACCGGTCTATGGTTCGGTCGACCCATGCGGTCGGCCGATCTGGCCTGACAGACACTGTTCTGGGCAGAAAAACAAAAAGTTTTTTATTTCTAAAAATCCTTTTCAGTCTTGTAAAAATACCCAAAAATAGTTTTATCATTTTGCATTGATATATAAACATGTGATAAAATTTCAACTCAAATATCAAGCATATGAAACTATTTTTGTGTCTTTTCATTTTTACCAAAAATCAAAACATGTATTTTTATCGAACTTGGATTTTTCTATACATGAATAGGATAGTCAAAATAAGTTTGTATAAGTCATGTAAGCATGCATGTATAACTAGAATACATCAATTATACATATAAACCATGTAAACTTGTTTTGATCAACTATTCATGAAAACATATATCGGTTAAACTAAAAACCGAAAAACTAATATCCAACATAAAACTTGTGTGTGTTGTGCACTTGAGCATATCAATTATACTAAGTTTTACAAATGGATCTAAACACACTATCTAAACTAGGATACCTAAGCCTTCTTGATGACCTCCATCTTCAAGTAGACTCGATCCCAAACGTGATCCACCGAGTGCAAAGGTATGATCTTGATGCTCGGGCACCGGAATCACCAAGTGAAGGCTTCTAAACTCATCTTTTTGAAGCAATCACCAACTAATATCTTGCTCAAGGATCTGTAACTAAAAACACAAAATAATTAGTAAACATAACTACATGAGTTAATCATCATCAAAACTAGGGTGGAAGGCCTTTGGGCCACAATCTCCCCCTTTTTGATGATGACAAAACTCATGGAGTTATATATGCATGGATTAAAGTTAAGCTTCAAAGAAGATCCCCCTTAACTCATGCATAAACAAATAAACAATAAATATGCAATGAATATTAAACATGAAACATGAAACATGCATATCTATGCATAAACAATAAAAGGTTCTAGATACCAATGAAATGTTCAAAAACAAAACATGCTCTAGATACCAATTAAAATTAAACTAAATTAAACTTAATATATGCAAAAACATAACTATGCATATATAAATCTTATAACTAAATATATGCAAAACACAAATATGCATATATAAACCAAAATCTTTCTCCCCCTTTTTGTCAATCATCAACAAAGGGTAAACAATCAAAACAAAACAAAATTTTCTCACCCTTTTTAATACAAAGAATCAATCATCAATAAAGGGTTAAATGCAAAACTAAATCAATACATTTTTCTCTCCCTTTTTTGTCTAAAACAAAAAAACAAACCAATTAGGGGTGACAATCATTAAGGTATCAATTGAAAATATGTCAAAGAATAGCATCTTGATACCAATTGAGAGGAAACAAACAAAAAAAATATTGATACCAATTTTAGCAAAACACATGAAAATCTTGATACCAATTTGAAATTAAACATAATAAATTTTGAATGTCCAAACAAAAATTTTGATACCAACTGTAAATGTTTTTCATTTTTGAACATATGATACCATATTTAAATTTTCAATCATAAAGTATGGGAGTACAAATACCAATTGAAAGACAAAATCAAATTTTATCCCCTTTATGAAATACAAACTAAAACAATGCGTAGGCTTGATACTAATTTAAAAGTAATCAATTGAAACAAAATTGAAGCTCAAGCTTAGCACAAACACAAACATATATATGTATGAAAATAGATACCAATTGAAATTGATATTCTTTACAATGAAAGCATACATACATACAAACATATATGAGTATACAAGAAAGGTCAAAATTGATACCAATTGAAAGAATTCAATGATACCAATTGAAATAACAATAAGATCAAGTGTATATCTCATATAAACTACCACCCAATCATGGTTCAAGTTTTAAATGATTTTCATTTTAAAGCATACATGAACATGATCTCCCATCCAACCTCCATAGAAGGTAGGGGTTTTCAAAATAGATTTGAAAATAAACTTTGTTTGAAAACTCTACCAAAATGAAGAATACCGTAACTAGTTAAATGGAAAATCTTTTAAACTAGTACGAAATCCTTCAAGTAAGGAATAAACTAAAAATAATTTTCATTAAACACATGTAAATCACATAGCACTTAAAAACACTCAATATTCAATAAAATCCATACATGCTCATGAAAACATACTCTTGAGAAATATTTTAAAAATGGTGAGTGTACAGTAATGTGTGACATGGCATTATGAAATTTCCAATTAAGCTCAAAATTCTTGAAATAAGAAAACATGAAAATCATCAAAACTATTTAATCTTCAAGGTATATGTATGTCCTATACAAGTTAAAGTATAATACATACATATCCAAACACAACGCCCACAAAGATATATGCATGAAGGCACTTGGCTCAAAAAGGATGTATATGTATAACAATTTTGGATAAACTGGACATATACATGAAGTTAAACTTAACACAAAAACATAAAACTTTAAATTTCCATTAAAACAAGTTTCATTTCAAGGCATATGTATGATTTGTCAACAAAAAGTATACATACATATCCCTAAACACGATTGAGTCCATATGTATAGATTTGCATGAAAAGCAAATGACTCAAGGGGTATACATGTATATCTAATAGTTTAGACAAGATAGACATATACATGAAATGAAAAACTCATACACATAAAACAAATCCAAAAATAGGAATACAAGTTTAAAATGCATGAATCATCAAAACTAGACTATACTAGCACATCTAATGGGTTCAAATAAGCAATCAAGCCCAAACATATATAGATTTATTTGTGGCCCACTATGTGCACAAGTATAAATCCTAGTCTTAATGAAAACTAACATTTAAACATATATTCAAAGCATGAAACATAAAACAAGACAAAAATCATCATGATAAGCAAAAATATGATTATTATGATATCCTCATGTTATTAGATTTATGATGTACATGATAGCTAATCAAATACGAGAACAAAAATAATAATCCATATTAAAAATGGGTGTCTCAAAATGCTATACATGTATGTCAAGATCTAATTATCATGGCATTTTCATACTAATCACTAAACAATGAACATGCTATAAACAATGAATATTAAAAGCATGTAAATAAAAATTAGGAGTTAGGAATCGTTACCAAAACCTAGAAGGCAACTTTTCAAGTCTCCAAAACATGGTGGTCCTCTCCACCAAACATCCCTTGAAAGTGATGCATCCAAATGATTTCCTTTAAGCTTGGAACGCATCCACTCCAAGGTACGGCTATTCTCACGTCATGTGAGAGCCCACACCTACATCAAAAATTTTAGGGGTGGTCTTTGGTACCCATATCTTATTGGGTCCATGGGGGTTAGTACCTTCTCTAACCCAACAAATTTAGTTGCTAAATTTGAAGTATGTATCTATCAAAGCAAAATTTAGCAAGGTGGCCCTTACGTCCACAATGTGTACAAGTGTACACATGAGCATACATAGTGTGATGGTATCCGTGAGAAGCATGTGTATGCCGTGGAGGGTGTGCATGAATAGATGAAACTTGTTTCTTTCGAACTAAGGATTCCAAGCGTGTGTGGTTCATGGCACATTGGCTCATAGTGGAGCCCAAACAATCAACCTTCTTCTTAAGCATGGATATATCATTATCAATTAAAGAAGAAGTGTGGCATGCAATAGGTGAAGTGTGTGATACTACCCTAGCATGGCAAACATGTGCATCAATCTTATTTTTCAAAGAATCATTTTTCTTTAAACAAATTTCTAAATCATTTGAAATAGAAATAATCTTATTTTTCAAAGCAACATTCTCTTTTAAAGTAAAATCAACTTTTGAAGACAAACTTTCATTTTTCTTTAAAAGAGTTTCACTATCATTTTTTTAGATTTTAAAACTTATTTTCTTTAAGTGCAAGATCAAGTTGAGATTTTAATGAATCCCTATCATTAGAAATCTCCTCTTTCTTTTGCAAAACAATCTCAATTTTAGAAGAAAATTTTTCATTTTCTTTATTTAAAGCAAAAGTCTTCTTTTTCAACAAATTATATTTTTCAATTAATTTTTCACAAACTATTGAAAGTTCTTCATTTAAAGCATGGGGATCAATATTCTCATCACATGAAGAACTTGCATCATCACAATCTAAGTGGGGTTCCGAAAGTACCTCAAGGGAGTTATTCCCTTGGACCATCAAGCATTGTGAGTCGGATTCTCCACTAGATTCCTCTTCTTGTTGGATAGGCGTTTGAAGCTTGGAGGTGGTGGTTGTTGTCAACTTGTTCCATACTGCAAAAGCGGAATCAAGGTTAGAAATTCTCATAAGATCTTTAGATAATGTGCTTCTAATGGCCTCAAGGGCTTGTGCATTGGCCCCTATATGCTTGCTATCACTAAGGTAGGATTCCTTGGTAATGGTAAGGTAAACCTTATGTCCTAGGGTTTATAAATAAATGGTCATCATAATCTTCCAAACAATGATGTTGGAAGGGTCAAACATAGGTGGGATCATGAAGGCCATGGGTCCAAACTATATGTGTGCAAACAAGCAAATGCAAACAAGAGATTAGCAAACAAATGGATCTCACTTCTACGATGTTAAGCCTAAGTATCAGGAGCGTAGGCTCTGATACCAATTGAAAAGGACACCTAGAGGGGCGTGAATAGGTGTACGTGCTAATCTAGAAACTAAATGCGCTAAATACGAAAGCTAATGCAAATATTGCAACACACTTAATACAACACACAAGTATAGCCGAATTCCCCGTGAAGGGCTCTGGACTAACTTCTCTTGATTCCCCTTAAATGGGTTGAGGTGCTATGTGAAGCTCTTGTGTTAAGTATAAGTGAGGCACACACAAACAACCAAGCATATAAGTGTTTTCCATTATGTTTGCAAAGGGGGAAACTTACAAAAAAGGGTTGAGGAGCTAAATTACAAGTATTCTTAAAAAGATTACAAGTAGATCTCCTCAGAGATTCTGGAGAAGTGTTCCGATAGGAGTCTTGTCAGCGCGCGACCACTTTGTCCCTTTGACGATGCGAGCGATGAGATTCCCTTCTCGCCTGGTTCGGGGAATCAGAGAATAGAAGGTTGGTAGAACCCTCTTGCTGCTTCTCAAAATCGCCTTCAATAAGGAATTCCTTCTCGCCTGGTTCCGGAGATTCCTTGAGAAGAAAGATGATGTTAGGGTATCAACACCCTGGGTAGAGAAAGCAATTCTCTAAAAGGTCTCTTAATTCGAGAACGCATGGTGCTTTGTGAAGAAGCCTCTGCTTGTGGAGCTCTTCTGCGCGTCTGTCTGCCTCTATTGATCTCTATTGATCTCTCTCGATTGATCGATCCTCTTTCTCCTTGTACCCCTGGTGGGCTATTTATAGGGAGAGCAAGGGTATAATCGTCCCTTGAAGATATGGAAACAGATTGAATCAAATCTGTTTAAATCTGGAAATTAGCCTTGCTGCGAGGCTAGGATAGCTTCTGCGGAGCTAGAATTGGCAGGTCGGTTGATCCTCTTGATCTGTTTTGATCCTTTCCATATCGTTGGATGATTTCCCCTGATCTTCTTACTCGTTTTAGAAGAGTCAAGAGATTGCGGCAATCAACTGCCAAATTTGATCTCTGATTTGATCTTAATTGGATTTGATCTGATTGGATCCGATCTCATCCGGAGATTTGATTGGTCAAAGGTTGATCGTGGCAGATCAATAATGGCGCTGCCCTCATTGAGCTCGTGGCGGAGCTAGAGGCAATTCTTGGCGAAGTCCGAAAAAGAGGCTTTTCGGCGAGGCTGTCAGTTGGCTTCTTGGCGAGGTCGAGTGATATTAGCCTCTCAAGCGAGGCTATCCCTTTGGGCTCATGCAATGCTAAGTGCTAGCATCTTTAGACCTGCTGAGGTCTGTTTAGAAACAATCTGGGTTCACCGTCTGCTTGCTGGATCAGTGGAATCCAAGTTGCTTCCTTGTCCCTTGGAGATGGGTGAAAACTGGTCTTCAGCTCGTCTGTCACTTGCCTTTTGTAAATGTCAACAAGTTTAGACATTGTTCGGACCAATAAGAATCTTGTCTTTTTTAAGTGTCAACAAGAACCCCTTCAAAGTTTTCGAAAGTCTGCAATGGCTCAGACTACGAAACACTTTGAACTGCTTTGATTGGTGTGGTGTGGAGTATGAACGTCGCCATGATGGTTGAGTTCAGCTTCGCTTTGAATCCTGCTTTGGGATGTAGATTCACCGAGGAATCATGTAGACTCGCGTCTGGGTAGCTTCGCAGCTAGATAAGTTCGCTCTGGAACATCTGTCGTTTTCCCGATGCCAACTGTCGTGGCCGGTTACGAGGAGGATTACTCCTTTCTTCGTGCTGATCGAGGGAGATATTCTCCGATTTGCACATTTCCAAGGGAGGATATTCCCTTTCTTCAAGGCGCAATAAGTGCTTTTTATGAGGGAGACGTTTTCTCCTTCGTATGGCTCCAAGGGAAACCGTCCCTGTTCTCAAGGCGTAACAAATGCCTTAAATGCGCTCGTGCTTCCACGCTTGAGGCGGCAGCGCTCAGGCCATGGGGCCTATAAATAGGACACTTTAGGTCCTCTGAAGAGAAGTGATTTGCCTCTCTTCTCTTCTCTTGGTTTGAAAGAGATACTCAGATCTCTGAACTAGTGGGAATGCCCACTCTGGTCATTATCCGGCCAAGGACCGGTAAGTCTTGATCGTTCAATGACTTCACCGATTTTAGGGAATTCGTTTCCCTTGATTCATCTTCAGCGGCTGCTTCAGGGATTAGCTTCCCTTGTTCTCTATTTAACTGATCTGCAGAGAAGGATTTTGGCATAGCTTCCCAGAAAGATCACTGTATATTAAATCCGCTGCCCAGGCAGAACTTAGGACTGGGTCTCTTCAATAGTTGAGCCAGTCTTGCCATATAGGCGGAGCTAAGACTGCATCCCACGGGGTCAGTCTGGCTAGCCATATAGGTGAGACTTGGACTTGGCGTTTGTCGAGCCAGCCCATCAGTGCTGTGCAGGCGAGGCTTATCCTCTGCTGAAATTGGATTGCTTTGACCCAAAAGATTCTGATTTGCAGTTTTTTTCTGTGCTTAACTGCTAATCTGTTCTGATTTTGCATTGCAGTGAGCTATGCTTGCCAATCTTGTGACTTGATGGAAGGAACCATAAAATTGCCTTATGCTTCTCCGGTTGAAGCTTTACTTTTAAGCAGGAGGAACAATTCGGGGCAGCGGGTGCGTGTCCCAGAGGCTATTGGCAGCCTCTTATACGAGATGATTCGTTCTGAGGTGAGGCTGGTAGCCGCTTTGTTGGAGATGATCCGTTTCGGGGTAGTGGGCGTCACCTGTGAGATCACTGGCATCATTGCCAACTTTCAACTTTGGTGGCCTTTAAGGGCGATCCACTTCGGGAAGGAGGGCATCCCACCTGTCAGACCACTGATATCAGTGCCAATTCCCATTATACGTGATCTATCGTGTTGGCGGCGATAAGTTTTATTGCCAGGCTTCAACAAAATGGCCTGGCAAGATCTGCCATTTTTGTGGAGAATAATGACCGTGTCCTTGCGGCGCCACTGATTACGGCCTTGTGCAGGAGGAAGACTTCCTTTGTCCAGTCGGTTTGACTTAGAAGCGGGTAAAACCACTTGTATGCTTTTTTGCGCAAATGACCCTGTCGAGCAACTGGGTGTGTTGTATGAAACACAACTTTGATGTAATATCAATGTACTCTTCCTTTTAAATCAATGAAAGTTCATCTCTTGATTATCTGATCTTTGCTTGCTTTCTTTGAGGGTTTGGCCATAGCGGGGCTAAACTGTGTGCGGAGTTAAGGACATAGTCCTTTCATTGGGTAATCTTCGCGAGGCTGGCATGTCAGCGCCTTTTTAGAGGGCTAAGGTAAGCCTTTTGGCGAAGTCCTTGAAGGATTGTGCGAAGCCCGCACTTTAACTTGCGGCGAAGTTAACCCTTAGCGGAATCGAAGCAGCGCTTCTCGGGAAGGCACTTTGGGCGGCGTTTCGAATTAATTCGAAACGGCGGCATACGCCCTTTTCGAGGCCTCGTTTCAGGCGCTGATTGGCCTATAAAAGCCCGGTCGGGCTGAGCAGGAAAAGATCTCCTTTTTTCAGAGAGATTTCTTGACTTTCCCTCTTCCTCTTCTTTCTTCATTCAGAGAACCTTGAGAACTCTTGCAGCTCTGCAATGGCGCCCAAAAGACGAGCGGGAAAAGAAGTGGTGACTTCTGCAGCGGAGGGCCCTCCTCCTCCGGTCATCGAGCGACCAGTCATCGGTAAGGGACTTTCTTATTCTGATTAGAGACCGTGGTCTCTCTCCTTTGGAGCTGACATTTGGCTATTAGGACGATCGAATATGATCTGTCCTCATTAGGGAACTTGTTTCCCTGAACTTCCCTATTCTCCTTGCACAAGGGAATTAAGAACCGAACAGTTCTTCCTTAGGCTTCCGTACGAAGCCATTACTCGGGCAGTTTCCATCCTGTTGAGGAACAGGATATAGGTCTGTTCCTTCAGTCATGGCCACGAAGGGTGACTTTTGACCATGATGCCCTCTTGGTGACGTTAGCCCTTAGGGCTATACCACTTCCTGCTTAAGCGAAGTTGATACTTTGGACGCTTTCTGCAAAAATGCAATTGTATTCGCGAAGCTGTCGCCTTGCTGGCCTTGCTTGCTGAGCGAGGCTATGCCTTAGTGAATTTCTATGTCTTCGTATTCACTTGAATGTCGAACTAATCATAGTTCGTTTCTGTCTTGCAGTGCATTACGCTCCTGATCTCCTGAGCAGTCTGTTTGGGCTGACCAGTGGAGCAGATGGTAACCTCAGCCTGCAATTCCATGGACAGGCTTCTTTGTTCAGTGAGCGGAGCTCCCTCGTCCGGGATACACTCATCCAAGGCGGTCATCCGCAGACCACGCCAGTATCTTGACCACGGCTCCTCTTGAGGATATTGACCGTCAGACTTACAGGAAGCCCGACTTTATGTTCGGGGATGCCGCATCCGATCCCGATCGCCAGTTGCAGGCAGGCGAAGGACAATGGGTCTTTCAACTGGATGGTGAGAAGTTTTACCTTCCGTCGACTAAGCAGCACTTTCCTCTATCTTCCTTTGTGAATGTGACTCAGGCTCGGAAGATGGTGTGGGGCATAAGCCGAAGCGTCGAATCCGTTCATGTTGGGAGATTGACCTTTCAGTCCGGCTATTCGAGGGCGGGCCCTCCCCTCAGCATAATGGGGCTATACCCTGGGAAGGTATCGCGGGAACTTCCAGTGGGAGAGAACCCGGCTGTGGCGCAGACCTTTGGCACTCAATTCTGCGCAGTTGACGGGAACTATCCTGCAACTGACTTCAGGGCTCCCGGTTGGGTTCATCCTCCTAAGACATGGTGGGCGGAGTTGACCAACTACATCCTCGCTCACTTCGAGGAGGACTTAGAGGAGCTGAACCTCTATGAGGCCGTCAGGGCGACCTGCTACGGCATTGAAATGAAGGTGGCGTGCTTCTACGCCATCCTTGAGTTGTACTGCCCGGCTTCGGGGACCTTCTTCACCCCAGTTGGCGAGTTGGGCATGGCTTTGCATGAGATGTGGAAAATCTCTGCTTTGCCTTTCGGGTCTCTTCCATACGAAGAGTACTTTCCCTGTGAGGCGGAGTTAGCTATTCTGGAGAAACAGGAGCCTGCGCTGCTCGAGACTTATCGGGAGTTGATGTGCCACTTGCATATTTGCTCCAGCATCCATGGTGGTGGCAAGGGTAGCTCGAAGAGCTTAAAGAGCTGGGGAAGTTACCTGTTCCCAGACATGAAGAATGCTCCTGAAGCAGCTCATCGCGGAGTTGCTGATGGCGATATTGTTGAAAGGATGGAGATGTGTCTCCAAAGGGATATCGTCGTAACAGAAGACGCTGGTCCCTATGAGAAGGGTGATACTCTTCGGAGCTTTCACCATCAGGCCCGTCGGCCTATGTCTCGAAAGGCGCTGCTGGCCGGTTTCTTAACCGTCTGGTTAAAGAAGCGTGTTGTGCCTTCTTCCTCGGGTGACATCGTCCACCCGAATGTTCTGCTACCCGCCGTTCGCTTGGCCCATGGCCACCGTCTGGGTCTTCTTCCGGCCATGGTGTGTTGTATTCAAAGAGGCCTTCGCGCATTAACGGAGGCTTTCTGCAGGCCGCCGGCGACAAGACGTGGGAAGAGTGCTATCCTTCCTTGCGATGGACCCAATCCTAGGGTGGGTCTGCCGTACACCTACTTGATGGCGTGGTTCGCCCTACACTGCCCTACTTTGATCGGAGCTGGGGAAGACCCTCCGCAGGGTGTTCGAACGGCGCTTCTCCGCCGGTTTGAAGGCTGTTCTTGGATGAAAACCTACGTGGCCGAGGCCCGTAAGTTAGTGCGTCGTCATGACGCTTATAGCCTGTTTCGCTGTTTCCCTCGCATTCGGGGTGCAGGA
This sequence comes from Agave tequilana, assembly GCA_038442645.1. Taxonomy (NCBI): domain Eukaryota; kingdom Viridiplantae; phylum Streptophyta; class Magnoliopsida; order Asparagales; family Asparagaceae; genus Agave; species Agave tequilana. Next base: position 59,592 of record JAVJIF010016344.1, read on the forward strand.
TACAACGAGGAATTCCGAGATGCGGAGTCAGGGCGGTCTCCCATGAGTCGGGGCGTTTTCGAGTGGCTGGTCAGCATCCGGCCCTCGCACTTGCTGTACAGGAGTGGGGATACCTGCTACCTGGAACCCTACGTCCCGAGTCGATTTGCCCGCCAATTCGGGTACGACCAGCTGTATGTGGGCAACCCCAATTCGGACCTGGCTTTCATGGGGAGTCTTATTGATGGGGCCCGTGCCTGGCGGTTCTTTACTGCGGATGGCACTGGGGCGTGGCTACGCACGCTGCTGCAGGATCCCGGCCTCTCGACGACCCTATGCTTTTGCCAGTGGTACGCGGCTTCCAACTCCACACCTCCTGGATTTAATGCCAATAGTACGGGTGTGAAGTTAATCTCTCAGCGACTGAGGCGGAAAGCCTATGATAAGAGAGAAGGCAAACGGGTTCGTGTCCCCGGCTTGGAGGAGTTCATCACTGTGGATGACAGCGAGGCTTCTGATGCGGGGAGCCCTCGCTTCGAGATGGGGGCTGGAGCTGATACTCCTGCGGCTGGCTCTGGTGTGGTGGGGACGTCTTCTCCACGACGTGCGGGAGGAGTGGAAGAAGAGGATTTCTGACGTCCACTTCAAGAGAAAGCGGGCAGGTAGCGGATCTCGTAGGAAGTCATTGGCGAAGAAGCCCCGTCTCCAAGCTCCTACGATTGTCGTAGAGGGTTATCCCTCTACAGCGATTCCTCCTGCTGCCCCATTGGCAGCTGAACCGTCGGTTGCTGAACCGACTAGTGGTGAATTCGCTCCAGGTCTGGGTAAGGTTACCCTTGTTCATATAATACGCCTTTTTGTGCGTTCCTATTGGCTTATTATCAATCCTTTTTGATTGTAGGAGCTGAGGCAGTTGGAGAACAAGGGGAACATTATGATCCCTATTCACTTATGGGGCTGCAACCGGTTCCCCTGCTCACTCGAAAGAGTCTGGGAGTGGCGCGGCTGATGTTGGTCCTTCAGGCGTTGGGACTTCTAAAGGAAGTCCTGAGGCATCGAGCTCTATCGGGTGGTCTGCAGGATACTCGGCAAGTGAAAACGAGCCGGCTATTCGTGTTGATTCTGCCAAAAATTTTTCGATGGAGCCTCTGGGGACTGGTGCGGCCGACGAGATGTTCGAGGCAACATCATCCTTTGGTATTGTCGTACCCTCTTGGCTTCTTCTGTATATAGTGTCCCGACTAACCACAGTCTTGTTACAGGTGTTCAGCCTCAAGATGCATCAGCTTCAAGGGAGCCGGTAGATCTTCCTGAGGGATCGAGGGGTGACATAAGCACCTCGGCTACGGCGGATGCTGCTGTGTTGGACGCGCTGTATGGCGACCTTCCTTCTTATCAGCCTAAATCAGCTGAAAGACCAGAGGTTGAAGGGACGACAGTTCCGGAGGTATCCTCACTCCCAATCACATCAACAAGTGAGGTGCGGACTGTTTTGCCGAGTGCGGCACTGAGGGTGATTGCAAGCCCTACTTCTCCAACCCTGGTGGTTGAGCCTGCTGCCCAGGGGGTGGTTACCAGTCCTACCTCCGCGGTGGCTGGCGTGCTGGTTTCGATGAGGACTCCGCCAAGATCGCCTTCGACTAGTCCTGCTGCTATCAGTGTTCCCGCTGCTTCTTCTGCGACGGCGTCGACCAGGCTGGTGGACTTTTCCGAGGTTGCCTCCCTGCCCGAAATGGCTGAGGCCGAGAATGATTACATAGGTGACCTGGTCGATAGCTTTTATAAAAGTTTGGAGCGAACCATCGTCCTAGTTTTGAAGGGCTCGTCTGTACCATTCTCAAAGCTGAAGGTGGTCCTCTCCCGTGATATTGAGAGTATTCGGGACTTCGAGGGGTACCATCAGGCTACTGCTTTAGAACTCCTGGTGGATGACCTTGAGAAGGCTGTAGAGGAGTGGCGCCATTTCTATTGCTCAGACCCGGCGTCCTTAGCTGACGAGCAGTTCGCTTGTCTTGTTGCCCGAAAGCACGAGGCTCGGCTTGCTGCTGAAGAGGCTGCTAAGGCCGTCTCTTCTGATTTGAAATCCTTGGAAACAAGGCAAGCGGAGGTTGGAAGTGCAATTGACGCCTCCACTAGTGCTCTTCTTGGTGCTGAGGATAAGATTGCGAAGGCTGAGGAGATGATCAAGAAAGCAAATCTCCTCTTATCCAAGGCCATACCGGTGCGTCTTGAGGAAACTGCGCGGCTCGAAGAGCTCAGAGTGAGGAGTTTGCGCGGCAGGAGTTGTCACAGAGGGCGACTTTGGCGGAAGTCGAAGCTCGTCTGGCCCAGGCGGTGGACTTTGATGAGGCTGAGCTGAGGTCACAGGCGCTTGCCCAGGCTGCTGATGACAGGAAGACGAGGCTAAACGCCCTCGGAGAGCGGCTCAGGTCGTACAGTGTACGCTTGTAGGTCATTGTATACGTGCCTCCATGTATCCCCATCTTTTGGCATTAATGGAAATTCTTTCTTTTGTTTTGGCTTCTGTCGAATCTCCAATCTTGTTCTTGCTTGAGGACGTAGTCTTTGAGACGTGGCTATCCGTCGGTTCAGAGGTCGCAATGACATAACCGATTAAGACGTCAGCAATCTCGAGGTTAGCCCTTTGCGGGGCTGAAGGGAGGATACTTGCCTTTTGTAAATGTCAGCAAGCATCGGTGAGTCCTGTCTTTTGTAAGTGTCAACAGGCTCAAAGTTGAGACTTAGCTGTCTGCTGGTTCAGAGGTCGCAATGACATAACCGGTTGAGACGCTACTAAGCTTAATGGTAGATGAAACTTGGCTATCTGCCAGTTCAGAGGTCGCAATGACATAACTGGTTGAGAAACCACCAAGCTTCAAAAATTGGTGATACTCGTCTTTTGTAAATGTCAACGAGTATCGAGACCTGTCTTTTGTAGATGTCAACAGGGCTCAAGGTTGAGACTTGGCTGTCTGCTGGTTCAGAGGTCGCAATGACATAACCGGATGAGACGCCACCAAGCTTCAAAATTTGGTGATACTTGTCTTTTGTAGATGTCAACAAGTATCGAGACCTGTCTTTTGTAAATGTCAACAGGGCTCAAGGTTGAGACTTGTCTTTTGTAAATGTCAACAAGCTCAAAATTGAGACTTGGCTGTCTACTGGTTCAGAGGTCGCAATGACATAACCGGATGAGACGCCACCAAGCTTCAAAAATTGGTGATACTTGTCTTTTGTAGATGTCAACAAGTATCGAGACCTGTCTTTTGTAAATGTCAACAGGGCTCAAGGTTGAGACTTAGCTGTCTGCTGGTTCAGAGGTCGCAATGACATAACCGGATGAGACGCCACCAAGCTTCAAAAATTGGTGATACTTGTCTTTTGTAAATGTCAACAAGTATCGAGACCTGTCTTTTGTAAATGTCAACAGGGCTCAAGGTTGAGACTTGTCTTTTGTAAATGTCAACAAGCTCAAAATTAAGACTTGGCTGTCTGCTGGTTCAGAGGTCGCAATGACATAACCGGATGAGACGCCACCAAGCTTCAAAAATTGCAATGGAGTTTGGAAAAAGTCTCGTTTTCACGGGGAGAAACGAGGGAATCACTGTCATAGGTTTAGTGTTAACGTAACAGCAAAATGTATTTGTGGTCTTACCATTCTATGGATGAGAATTGGTAAGTGATTTTGGAGGTCTCATTCTCACGGGGAGAAACGAGGGATTGTTGTCATAGGTTTAATGTTAACATAACAGCGAAGCATATGTGGCCTTACCATCCTATGGATGAGAATTGGTAAGTGATTTTGGAGAAGGAATCAAATGGGAACTGGTCCCTTAGGATTTTTAGCAAATCCCCAGCTGTCAACGGGTTTGATATGCCTTTACCGACTACCGTTTGAGTCGTGCTAGCCATGCTATTCCCCTCAGCATGATGAGTTATTGAGGACTTATGTTGGGCTTAAAGGCCAACATTTTCCTCTATCCTTAATCGTTAAGGATATTGGATTATCGGGTTAATGTCTGCATAACCCTAACTCTCCTTTAGGATAACTGGTGCACGGCCAGGTTCCTGTTGGTTTATGGCTGTATGATCTCACTCGGAGGAAGAGAAAGGCTCTCTTTGTGTGTACTTTGCACACGGAGGTCTTGATCAGAGGTGTAATGTTAACTTGATCATGAGAACGATCCTTGATTAAGGATAATACTTCTTTAAGAACTTGCCATTGATCGGCATCATGAGTAGGTCGCCCTCTGCAGTCATGAGGCGGTATGCTCCATTTGAATAGACTGTTTCTATTACAAACGGTCCTTCCCATTTAGGCTGAAATTTACCTTTGGTCTTGTGCGTCATAATCATTGGTCGTCTGACGGCTAAGACCAGGTCTCCTTTCTGGAAGACTCTCTGTTTGACCTTCTTATTGAAGGCTTTTGAGATTCGAGCTTGATATAGCTCAATATGCTGCTGAGCTTGGAGCCGCTTCTCGTCCAGGGCTTCGAGCTCTTGAAGGCGCAATCGATCATTGACTTCTAATGTGCACTTGGTGGTCAGGGCCACTCGTAATGACGGCATCTGGATTTCCAACGGGATGACTGCTTCGCACCCATATACCAGAGAAAAAGGCGTATTGCCTGTCGGTGTCCGAACCGTGGTTCGGTAGGCCCAAAGACATTCACCGAGCTTTTCGTCCCAATCTCGCTTATTCGAGGAGACAAATTTCTTGAGCAACTTGATGATTGTTTTGTTGAATGCTTCCGCCAAGCCATTGGCAGTAGGATTATAGGCAGTTGAAGCCACATTCTGAATTCGGTATTTATCGCAGAACCGATAGAATACTTGGCTTATGAATTGGGGACCGTTGTCGTGGATGATCCGCCTAGGGACACCAAATCGATGGATGACGTGGTGCTTGATAAAGTGAACCACATTGGAGGTTTTGACTTCAACCAGTGGTATAGCCTCCGCCCATTTTGAAAAGTAGTCAGTTATTGCTAGGATAAACCGGTGTCCTTTTGTCGAAGAAGGGCTGATTGGCCCTACGACGTCTATTCCCCATGCTTCAAATGGCCATGAAGCAGTAGTCGGGTGGAGCAACTCCGAAGGCTGGTGTATGAAGTCCGCATGAATCGGACATGCTTTACACCTTCGTGCATATTGGATGGCATCGGCTATCATAGTTGGCCAATAGTATCCTAGCCTATGCAACCTGTCTTTAAGCTTTGGTCCTGGCTGATGAGCTCCGCAAGTGCCATCGTGCGCTTCTTGAAGCGCTTCCTGTGCCTCTGAATGAGAAAGGCAACGGAGGAGGACACCGTCATATGAACGACGGTAAAGTATCTTCAGAATTGGATCGTAGTAGAACCGGAGAGACCTTCGCCTGATGGATGCCGCTTCTTTAGGATTGTCTGGAAGCAGACCGTGCAAAGCATAGTCAATGAGAGGAAAGCGCCAGTCTCTTGGTTCAAGATCCGTGGAGACATTATAGGCTTCTCGAATTGTTAGCATGTGCTTGGAGCATACAAGATGTCGAGTTGCGACTGTGAGGTGATACTCGGTGTCGGCTGGCAAGGCTAGCGTCGTTGCTAATGCAGCGAGAGCGTCCGCCTTGGTATTCTGAGATCGAGACACATGCCCGATGTAGAAACCTTCAAATAGGTTAGCCAATTCGATGGCTGTATGATAATAAGGCACCAAGTCCTCATGGCGGACTTCGTATTCGCCTTTAACCTGATTGATGATCAGTTTTGAATCACCATAAGCTTCGAGGTAGCGTACCCCCATTCCATGGGCGAGTTGAAGACCGATGAGCAGAGCATTATATTCTGCAACATTGTTGGGCATGATTCTGTCAGAGAAAATGCTCTGGGTAGGACATGATTCTGTGGGGAGATAAACCCAACCCCCACTCCGACAATAATCTTGCCTTTAGGGCCCATTCGCGATGCTCCATCAAAGAACATCTGCCATACTTCCTCTTCTGAGGTTGCATTAGACTCGAAGACCTCATCAGGGATGTCTTCGTGAAGTTTTGAATGCTCCGGAACTAGATGAGCAGCCAAGAACTCTGCAAGGGCCTGGCCTTTAACCGCCTTCTGAGGCGTGAAGATCATGTCGTATTGAGACAATAAAAGTGCCCACTTAGCCAATCTTGAATTCAATGATCCTGGCTTCGTCATAAGAAGATGCAATGGGTTTACTCTGGAGATGACATGTATGGTCTGGCCGACCAAATAATGTCGTGTCTTCTGGATAGCGAAGACGAGAGCTAAACACTCTTTCTCGATAGGGTTGTAGCGAGATTCCGCTCCTATGAGAGATCTGCTCAGATAATAAATGGCCTGCTCGTGGCCATTGTCGTCCTTTTGAGCGAGGAGGGCACCGAGGGAGTAGTCCATAGCCTTTACATAAAGCAGGAATGGCTTCCCTGATGTAGGGGCCACTAAGACTGAAGGCTTTGTGAGGTACCTCTTAATGTCTTCATAAGCTTCCTGACAAGCTTGATCCCATACGAAGGAAGTACCCTTTTTCATGAGCCAGGTGAACGGCTGACAGCGGCCTGAGAGATTTGCGATGAATCTTCTGATATAAGCCAGCCTGCCTTGCAAGCCTCTGAGCTCTTTGAGATTCCTTGGCGGAGGCATGCTCTGAATAGCTTTGACCTTGTCTGGGTCAAGATGAATTCCTTTTGATGTGACAATAAACCCAAGGAATTTGCCGCTTGACACTCCCAAGAAGGATTTTGTCGGGTTCATTTTCAGTTGATGAGCCCGCATTATGTCGAACATCGTTCTCAGGTCGCGAAGATGTTCATTCTTGTTGCGGCTTTTGACGGCGATGTCGTCAACATAGAACTCCACCGTCTTTCGGAGATGATCGCGAAAGATCATACTCATTGCCCGCTGATAGGTTGCTCCGGCGTTCCTCAGTCCGAAGGGCATTACAGTGTAGCAGTATACCCCCAATGGTGTTCAGAACGAAGTATGCTTCTCATCGTTGGGATACATCTTAATCTGGTTGTGCCCTGAAAAGCCGTCCATGAAAGACATCCTTTCGAACCCGCATGTGTTGTCAATCATGACATCGGTGATGGGCAGCGGAAATTCATCCTTGGGACAGGCCGTATTGAGGTCACGGTAGTCGATGCAGATCCGTATTTTCCCGTTCTTCTTGAGGACGGGGACTATATTAGCCACCCAATCTGGATGTTGTTCCTCCCGGATGAAGCCACGCGCAATGAGCTTGTGAACTTCGGCTTCAATAGCTTCCATGATGTTCGGGCGAAACCGACGTTGTTGCTGCTTGACTGGCTTGACGTCAGGCTTGATGTTTAGACGGTGCATAGCGACCTGTGGATCAAGTCCGGGCATGTCTTCGTAGCTCCATGCGAAGACATCTATATACTCCTTCACGAGCATTATCAATTCCTCCTTTTCTATAAGTGATAGGCTTTCACTTATAAAGATGGGCTTGGGGTGGTCTTGACTACCCAGATTGACCTGCATCACCTTGTCTTCAGTGGGTGGCTCGCGCAGTTCGAATCGCTTTTCCCATTGAAGGTCTAATTGCTGGGCCCATTGCTCCTCGTCAGTGGCTTCTGCGGGCTCCAATTGACTGCTTGAGGTCATATTAGCAGTGAGATCTTTGAACATTCCTCCTATGCTGATATCGGAGTCCCACTCGGAGGATGAGGCTGAATGTGATGGAATTGGTTCATCGTCTTTGACTTGAACTGTTGCTGACGATGTGGGTGTAACATACCCTAACCCCCTGCGTGTACTATCATAGTAATTTGCAGGCTTCCCTTTAGGCACGAAGTTCCGCATCAAACCGCGCCTTCCTTTTCCAAAATTCAGGCCTTCTCCATGCTTCAAGTCGTACCCCATTTTCTTCATAATATGGCGCGCTGGCTGCGCGTAATGAAAGAATTATGGAGTGTTTGAGTCTGAACTTGAATCTGCGACCGCGGGTCCCCGTGGTTGGGTTCTACCGAAGATTATCGGTAACTGACCTTCTTTGGATGGCGGGATCACCAAGACGGCTCCTTCTGCGGGTTCCATGGGCATAATGGACGCACTTGGCTTGTGTAAAGGCATGTGCAGAGAGCCACCCGTAATGGATTCAAATAATCTAACAGTCGCGGGATAATCAAAAGAAATATTATCATTAATTACCCATTCACCCTCATCGTCTGAAGGAGTATTACATAGGAGATTATTGAGACACGCTATAATTGGTTCACCAATCAGAATGGCTGGCATGCCTGTTTCGGATTCTGAATCCGCCTCGTTGCCACTTTCATCATCGTCTGGCAATGATTCTTTGAGTGCTCCACCGGCCTCTTGATATAGGAGAGCGTCAATGAAGTAGTTTTCCACCCCTTTGAATGGTTGCCTCTCAGCAAAGACAGTTCGTACTGTCGCATCATCTTCAACATATTTGAAGCATTGATGGAGGGTGGAAGGGACAATCCAATTGGCATGGATCCATGGCCGTCCCAGCAACAGGTTATATGATGTGTCAGCATCAATGACATAGCATATCACTTCTGACTTCAGGCTCCCGATTCTGCAACGGAGTCGAATTTTCCCCAGTGGATGACTGCTCCCGGCGTTGAAACCGTATATTGTAGTAGTGGTTGCGGACAACCTATACAATGGTATGCCGAGGAAGTAGAGAAGCCTTTTGGGGATGATGCTAAGTGCAGACCCTGGATCGACTTGTACCCGCTCAATGCATGTTGAACCGATATATCCGGTGTAGTACAGAGGTCGATCATGCTTGTTGTCTTTGAGAAGCATATCTTCCGCTGTGAAGGTAATAGCGGGCACCTTTGATTGTGCATGATGACATTCTGGGCAGGGAGACTGGGCATCATCATTAGGGATCTCAGGCATGCATGTCAGAAAGGATTCTGAATTGGCTAGCGCATCCCTGAGTGCTTCTCTTGTTTCTTTCGAGAGGCGAAGGAGCTCGTGTATAGTGATACGAGCTGGGATATTGGCCAGCTGGGCCAATATGTCAAAGCGAAAGGGCGAATCAAACCCTTGGCCTGGCGGTTTCTTCAATACGTGGTCGAATCGTACCTCCTTAGGCTTCTCTTTTCCCTTGGTTGGGATTGGAGTGGATGCTGGTATTTGTACTGACGTCGTTTGCTGTTGTGTCTCGTCAGTAGACTTTTCATACTGCCTCAAGTATGATTTTCCGGATCGGGTGCCCGTCTGTTGAGGCGCATCGGCTTTCGCTGTGCAAGCATACTTTTCTCCTTCGGAATCACTAAGGGAAGCCGATGTAAGATTGCCGTCGTCTGGCAGGATGGAGATGACATTGCAAGACTTGCCCTTTGAGTTGGGCTGCTTTGGATCCCGCTGTACGTCTTGGACGAGGTCCGGATGTATCCACATGACTTCTCCTGTCTCCAATGTTAAGGGAACAAGACCCTTATTGTTTTGAGCTGTAGCTGGAAGATGCTTGACTTCCAACCGTGGCGCAGGGACGGAATAAGTCCCGTCAGGAACTGTGACCTTTGGAGCTTTGCCGAACTCAAGAGTCACCATATTGGCAGTGACTTTCTTTTGCTCCGTCTTCAACGTCAGAACTCCGGCGTCGACCAAGGCTTGAATTCTATCCTTGAGAACATAGCACTTGTCAGTAGGATGGTGGACCATCCTGTGGTAGAGGCAGTATTTATGGTCGTTTGTGCGCCCTATCTCATTGGGACGCCGCGCATCCGGCAGCTTCATTTTGTTCCCTTTGTGGAGCAGATGGAATATGGCGACCACCTGATCGTCTTTGAACGAGTACTGCTTCGGAGGGAACTTGGGCTCCTGATTGTTGAAGCCGCTCTTCTTGGCCTTCGACTGCACATCTCCGGATAACTCCACAGACATAGTCTCTTTGCCTTTAGCTTGAGAAGGTTGCGGTAGGTCGCCACGCCCTTTGTTGTTCATCCCCCACTTGCCTCTAGGGGCGGATGGTTCGAACTTTTTAGCTGATTTCTCGGCTATCTCAGCTTGTTCGACCAATTCTTTCCAAGTGTGGGCTTTAACAGCCCCCATGCGAACTTCCACTTGATCTAGGAAGTTGTGTCTGCATGTCTGCAAAAGCATGGGTAATGGCATTCCTGCTGGGCATATCAAGGATAAGTTTCTGAACCGTTCAATGTAGTCACGGACAGATTCGCCCTTCCTCTGCACAGTGGAGAGGAGTTTGTCCATGGTCACTTCAGTATCGTCCTCATAGAAACGAGAGAGGAATCGAGTTTCCAGGTCGATCCAGGAGTTGATAGAACCCGGGGGAAGACTTCGGAACCAGTCAAATGCCACCCCCTTTAAGGTGCCAATGAATAGCCTAGCCATGATGACGTCATTGCTTATAACATTACCAGTCTGAGACCGGAAATAGTAGATGTGCTGATTTGGCGAGCTCTTTCCATCATAGGTATGCAGCGTTGGCGGTTTGAACTTCGGTGGATATGGCACCGAATCCCACTCCAGCGGATAAGGGCGGACTGCCCCTACCTTCTTTAATTCATCCCTCTGAGCTAGGGATGCGATTTGAGCTTGGAGGCCCTTAAGGACTTCGGCGTCTAAGGAAGAACCCTCCTTGGATTTCTCCGGCTTTGGTTGCTCATTGCTGAAGTGTTGCTCCTCATCGTGATTGCTCCCGGCATCATTGTTATTCCGGTTATTGAGGAGTTGAGCGAGCATCTGTTGAATATTGTCCAGGGCCTCTTGCTGAGTTCTGGAAGTTTGCTCCTGAGCTTCCAGGCGCCGACGAAGATCGTCGTTGACGCTATCAGCCATATTGACTGATGCTCTGTCTGTTCGCACCGAACTGACTGTCGCCGAAGAGGCGTACCCACTGTCTTCATCTTCTCCGTCCGATGATTGGAGTGATCTCCTGGGCTGTGACGAGGCTAGGGCCGTCGAGGAAGAAGGCTGTTCATAAGTGTAGGGTATCGCCACCCTGGATCTGGTGTTTCGGAAAACACCTTCCTCATGCACCAAGACTTCGCCTAAGCCTGGGCTGTAGTCTGGATCTGGGGACTCTTGTCCTCTTCCGGTCATGTTGACGGATGCGGAAGGTAGATCTCGCGAGATGCTCCTTTTGCGATGTTTCACCGGGACTTGTACCGATAGTCGATCAAAAGCTGACCGTCGTCTTGGAGGCGTGGTGGAAGTTGGTCCCAGCCGGCAATGGACCGAGTGGAGTGTCAGCAGTTGACATCCCCTGTGTTGGCAATAGGGGGAAGAGGTTTGTCTATCCGTCAATAATTTCCTCAAATCGAACCCGGTTGGGTCCCTGCAATCGAGCGCAAAGGCTCTTTTGGATCGCACATAGGGCGATGTCCTGCTTCTTTTATCCCTGCAGGAGGGATTAGCACTGAATAGTGCTTTGGTTCTAGCTTCGCCATTAGACGCGAACTTAGTGCTTGACGCACTGGAAAGCGGAGCACGTGATTGGTAGTGAAAAGTGCATTTTTATCATCATATTTACCGTCACGTTTTCATATTTATTTATATAATTCTGCACATTTATTAATATTTTGTGATTTATTGTGTGCAGGCCTCGAAATAATAAAAAGAAAGAATTAAAGCTTAAAGAGCCCAAAAGCCCAGATCCAAGCCCATATTTGAAGCCCAAGAGTAAAAGTGCAAATATCAATTGTCAAAGTGCAATTATGCAAGGGCTAAAGTTGCAATTATTAAAGATGAGGGAAGGATAGAATTCTACCCAACCCTAAACTCTTGCAGGATGAGGATAAAAGCCAAAGAGAGTGCAAAGATAAAAATTCAAAGAATTCGGATTCAGACTGTACACGTTTTAGTGTTTAAATCATAACTTTTGCTACAGTTATGCAAATCCAATGATTCAAGATGCTCCAGAAAGAAGACTTGAAGACCTACAACTCTTATGTTGATCAAACTTTCCAATTCAATCCGTAGATAAGCTGATTTCGGCGATCAACATGATAAGAAGTTGCAGGACAGATTTGAATTTCTGGAGATAAGATCTTTTTGGGAGAGTTGTACTAGGACTCTACATCTTCCAACACCTATAAATATCCCTGCAGATGCAACACAGAGAGTAGACAGTCCAGAGGCGAGCCAAGGGCCAAAAGCTAGGGTTTTTAGTTTCTAGGTTAGATTTTCTTTTCTTTTTATTTTCAAGAGAGAGAGAGAGAGGCTTATATTGAGCGTGACACCGATGTACCCTTCCTCTTCTCTGCATTTGTATTCAGCAATAAAGGTAATTATTTTTCTTTTGTTCATTGTTCTGATGTTTTATTTTTCTTTTTGTTTTCCTTTCTTTTTCTCTGTGATCTCTTGTGGTTGTTGATGAACATGCAAGTGGATTCCAAAAGCAAGTATAACTAAGCTATGTGAGAGCCAACGATAGTTCATGAAAACGTTCTCCACTTCCAAAGCTTCGCATCACTTCGTTCTTGATATGCTTGACGATATAATGTGCACAAGGACCGGGCTCGAGTTTATGATCTATGCGTTGAACGCCTCCTAAGCAAGGTAGAACATGTAAGGTTTTCACGTTTTTCTTCAACCAAACTCAAGTAAGTATTCTTTTCTTTTCTTTTCTTTTTGTAGATTAAATCACAACTTCTCCATATTCTTTTCTACCACCCATTGTAAATACCACTACTTAATAATAAAAAGATAATTTTTAGAGATAACTTGCTTAACGCTTCCATCGCAGTCCCTCCTTGAGGATCACGACCCGCATAGCCCTGCTACCGCGGATTAGAACTGAAACTTGCACATCTATTTTTAAAACTAAAATACCATCTTTTGTGTGCAGGAAATCTCAGTCAACAAATTGGCGCCGTTGCCGGGGAGGGACGGTAAGTTTATCTCTAAAACAAAATTTTAATTTTTAACTAATTCTTTATTCTTTTCTATTTGCAGGTTTGGAGAACAGAAAACAGAAACATAGCAGCAGCAGTGGACATATTGCTATTCTGTGCCTCTGCCCTCGAAGGCAGAGCACCAGAACCCACTGTTTTGCCGCGGATCCGCGGCCAGAGCCGCGGAAACGCGGCAACAGTGGTGAATTACTGATCCAAATTTTTGCAGGGTGCTTCAAGTTAAAAATTCTGCTTTCTGCTCTGTTCTGATTTGTTCTGTGATATACCTGTAAATTGCTAATAATTCAACAGTAAATTATTGGTTGTTAAAAATAAAATTTGATTAGACGTTTGCATATTAGGCACGTGTCTTTTCAATTATTTTTATTTACTGTTGAAGAGTGCTGGAGGAGCAAGGTACGTACGCATTGCATGTAGAATAGGACTCATCTCTTGGTTGATTTTCTGCTTTGAGTGATTCTTATCTATTTATCTTGTACACTTGCACTAATTCATCTTAAGGGCATAACCCATTAACAAGATAAGGTGGGGATTTCATCACCCTTCCTTAGCCCAAAAATCATATCCCAAGCACTCACTAACCCAAGCCTAACTAAAAAAGAGTAGACGTTGGCCCTAGGGACATCTCGGACTCAATTAGGAGATTATCCTAAGGGGGAACGGTGTTGGAAGTTGACTCCTGCCAAATCAGTGTCTAGGAAGGGGATTGAGGGCCGAAAGCCCGAAGTGTGGTGGTTATTTAATTAAGGAACGTCTTTGACGGAAAACCTCCCACCACTCTTGCCCTGACCTGGCTGATTAACTTGTGGTCAAAGTCTGCACCCAACCTCCTGTGGACGGTCTAACCAGTTAGGAGTCGTCTAGGTCATAGGTCTACCCTAACTTAGGTTAGAATTTTTCTTTTTTGTTTGTTTATTTGTTTGTTGTGTTTGTGTTGGTGTGATATGGCATATAAGAATAATTCCAATTTTATCCATATTACACCCCTAACTATTATTCGGATATTACCAACCCGGCATACCCTAACTTTGACCAATCTAGTGTGCCGGAATGGTCTTATCCGAATGAGTATAACCCACACCCCCATCTTATGACTATAATTTCCATAATAATTTCAACTCGTCACAGAGTTCATGGGGTTTCGAGTCCCCCGAGTCTAATTCTCAACCAAATTGTCCTCCATATCCATCTAGTCCACATTCTTCCCAAGATTCATACTCAGATCCACCCATTCAGAATAGAAAACCATCTATCGGGGAAATGATGAGTATGCACGAGTCCAAGCAACAACCACCATCAATCTTAGACATGATGATGCGTGAGTCCACCGATTCACAACTTCATCACGATCTCACTTCCTCTTTCCAAATCCAATTCCAAAAGAGGCTTGAAGCCATGACTCAGGCTAGATTAGCTCGCGAGCATGATTTAGATATGATGGTTCAATCTTTGCGTTCTTACAGTTCGGCAAATTCTGATATCGCTGACCACTCTCTTAGAGCCGACGAACCAAGTTGCTTTGGACAACAAGATTCTATTTCAGTGCCATCATGTGAACTTGCCGAAACTTCAAAATCTGATAACTTGGCAAGTTTTTCCTTTCATGAATTAGAACTTGAACATGAATATGATCATGATCCCCAACTTGATGATTCAGTTTTATTTCCTGATTCAATAATGACTCCAGTGTCTCCACCTGATTTCACTTTTCCCGAGTCAACATTGGATCCTATTCCAATTCATCATGAAATTGAATCACCCATTTTAGAAGATCGTATTAAACTTGACCTAGATTCTCACAATCTCTTTACTTCTGAAACTGATTGTACAATTCTGACGGAAGATGTTGACCTTAGTTTTGAAGAATTGTATGGCGATGAGCTAGAATTCCTTAATATTGGAAGTAAAGAGATATCACCCATATTAGGTCACATTTCATTGTGGGAAGAAGATTGTGGACTTGAGTTTCAATTCTTGACATGGACCCACTTCTTGAACCTAGCCCGACTCCTGAGCCCTTACTTGATTTGAGCATCTTCCTTGAGTCGGTATTCGTTCCCGTACCTATAATGTCCAAGTCAATAATTCCATCTTTTCATACTCCATTTTGGGACAAGGAGGTTGAGACAATTAACTCTGAAATTTATTATGAAATGTGGAAATTTGATGGGGTGGAAATTCTAAAAAATGATTATACATATATTTTAGTGGGTTATGTAAGGAAAGTTTCTGGTGGGTTCCACCAAATTATCTGTTATCTTGATTGGGCCGCATTTCGTGGACCAATTAGACCACCTCCGGAACCACCACCCTAAGGTAACTTCCGCCTTCCCTTGTTCTGTTTCATGCATATATGCATTCATTCATACATTGAGGACAATGCATGAGATAAGTGTGGGGTGGGCTTTACTAACATACTAACATAAGTAGACACTAACAAAATTTGCTAATAAAAAAAAAATTTAAAAAAAAAATGTTATAAAAAGGAAATATTTTGACTTATTTTTTGAAAGAAATCTAAGTTAGTTTTAAGGATTAGGAAAATCACGATTAGGATTTCTAAAAACTTGGTCAAAATAAATAAATTGTTTAAATTTTTAGGTATAGGAGAGAAATTGAATAAATAATTAGTCTTGATTTTTACCTTAATGAAATATGCATACCAAATGCATATCTAGGATTCTAAGACAAAGACCTTGTGCCTCATAAAAAAAAAAAGAAAAAAAAGAAAAAAAATCACCAATTAAGCTGATACATGTGCCTCAAGAAGCATAAGTATTCATGCCTAAAGGTGAGTTCTAAATAAAATAAAGTCCTTAGTTTTGTGGCCTAGTTCACTCGAATTTGAGTCCGCGGGGTGTTTTCTCACCTGGTGCCCTAAAGCCGACCGGTTTGGGAGCCATCGACTTTAAGTTCGTTACATGGGTGGATTAGAAAGCCTAAGAAGACTAAGAAAAATAATATATGTATTAACATATCTAATAATCAATTAGTTAGGTATGAGGGCCTCAAGAAGCCTTGATACTTATACGAAAGAAAATTAGATGAGTTATACATGCCAAAAAAAAATAAAAAAAAATAAATATATTAACACATCTAATAGTCAATTAGTTAGGTACGAGGGCCTCAAGAAGCCTTGATACTTACACGAAAGAAAATTAGATGATGTTATAAAAATACTAAAGAGGCATGAGAGTCCAAGTTAAGGAATACCTAGATTCACAAGGGTGCGTATGACTTTTGGTAACGAAAAAGACTATATTAGAAATTCAATTTTAATCCTTACCTAAAATGAATAACAATTGATTTTATAAAGACTAGGTTTGAAGAATGAATAAAATTGAGGATCCTAAAACTTATAGACTACTTAGTCTCTTCCAATATAAGACAAATATTTTCCTTTTTATGGATTTTGTGGGTGTAATCCGCTGAAAACCCTCACGAGACAACACTCGTCCTCTAGGGTAACCTAGAGGTTTAACGGCTTGTTGCACGTGCTAAGTGCAATCGTGATTCCTACGAAAGTGAGTTAGGTTAGATTAACTTTTTCTTTTTCTTTGTTTTTACTCGAGGACGAGCAAAAAGATAAATGTGGGGGTGTGATTGGTAGTGAAAAGTGCATTTTTATCATCATATTTACCGTCACATTTTCATATTTATTTATATAATTCTGCACATTTATTAATATTTTGTGATTTATTGTGTGCAGGCCTCGAAATAATAAAAAGAAAGAATTAAAGCTTAAAGAGCCCAAAAGCCCAGATCCAAGCCCATATTTGAAGCCCAAGAGTAAAAGTGCAAATATCAATTGTCAAAGTGCAATTATGCAAGGGCTAAAGTTGCAATTATTAAAGATGAGGGAAGGATAGAATTCTACCCAACCCTAAACTCTTGCAGGATGAGGATAAAAGCCAAAGAGAGTGCAAAGATAAAAATTCAAAGAATTCGGATTCAGACTGTACACGTTTTAGTGTTTAAATCATAACTTTTGCTATAGTTATGCAAATCCGATGATTCAAGATGCTCCAGAAAGAAGACTTGAAGACCTACAACTCTTATGTTGATCAAACTTTCCAATTCAATCCGTAGATAAGCTAATTTCGGCGATCAACATGATAAGAAGTTGCAGGACAGATTTGAATTTCTGGAGATAAGATCTTTTTGGGAGAGTTGTACTAGGACTCTACATCTTCCAACACCTATAAATATCCCTGCAGATGCAACACAGAGAGTAGACAGTCCAGAGGCGAGCCAAGGGCCAAAAGCTAGGGTTTTTAGTTTCTAGGTTAGATTTTCTTTTCTTTTTATTTTCAAGAGAGAGAGAGAGAGGCTTATATTGAGCGTGACACCGATGTACCCTTCCTCTTCTCTGCATTTGTATTCAGCAATAAAGGTAATTATTTTTCTTTTGTTCATTGTTCTGATGTTTTATTTTTCTTTTTGTTTTCCTTTCTTTTTCTCTGTGATCTCTTGTGGTTGTTAATGAACATGCAAGTGGATTCCAAAAGCAAGTATAACTAAGCTATGTGAGAGCCAACGATAGTTCATGAAAACGTTCTCCACTTCCAAAGCTTCGCATCACTTCGTTCTTGATATGCTTGACGATATAATGTGCACAAGGACCGGGCTCGAGTTTATGATCTATGCGTTGAACGCCTCCTAAGCAAGGTAGAACATGTAAGGTTTTCACGTTTTTCTTCAACCAAACTCAAGTAAGTATTCTTTTCTTTTCTTTTCTTTTTGTAGATTAAATCACAACTTCTCCATATTCTTTTCTACCACCCATTGTAAATACCACTACTTAATAATAAAAAGATAATTTTTAGAGATAACTTGCTTAACGCTTCCATCGCAGTCCCTCCTTGAGGATCACGACCCGCATAGCCCTGCTACCGCGGATTAGAACTGAAACTTGCACATCTATTTTTAAAACTAAAATACCATCTTTTGTGTGCAGGAAATCTCAGTCAACAAATTGGCGCCGTTGCCGGGGAGGGACGGTAAGTTTATCTCTAAAACAAAATTTTAATTTTTAACTAATTCTTTATTCTTTTCTATTTGCAGGTTTGGAGAACAGGAAACAGAAACATAGCAGCAGCAGTGGACATATTGCTATTCTGTGCCTCTGCCCTCGAAGGCAGAGCACCAGAACCCACTGTTTTGCCGCGGATCCGCGGCCAGAGCCGCGGAAACGCGGCAACAGTGGTGAATTACTGATCCAAATTTTTGCAGGGTGCTTCAAGTTAAAAATTCTGCTTTCTGCTCTGTTCTGATTTGTTCTGTGATATACCTGTAAATTGCTAATAATTCAACAGTAAATTATTGGTTGTTAAAAATAAAATTTGATTAGACGTTTGCATATTAGGCACGTGTCTTTTCAATTATTTTTATTTACTGTTGAAGAGTGCTGGAGGAGCAAGGTACGTACGCATTGCATGTAGAATAGGACTCATCTCTTGGTTGATTTTCTGCTTTGAGTGATTCTTATCTATTTATCTTGTACACTTGCACTAATTCATCTTAAGGGCATAACCCATTAACAAGATAAGGTGGGGATTTCATCACCCTTCCTTAGCCCAAAAATCATATCCCAAGCACTCACTAACCCAAGCCTAACTAAAAAAGAGTAGACGTTGGCCCTAGGGACATCTCGGACTCAATTAGGAGATTATCCTAAGGGGGAACGGTGTTGGAAGTTGACTCCTGCCAAATCAGTGTCTAGGAAGGGGATTGAGGGCCGAAAGCCCGAAGTGTGGTGGTTATTTAATTAAGGAACGTCTTTGACGGAAAACCTCCCACCACTCTTGCCCTGACCTGGCTGATTAACTTGTGGTCAAAGTCTGCACCCAACCTCCTGTGGACGGTCTAACCAGTTAGGAGTCGTCTAGGTCATAGGTCTACCCTAACTTAGGTTAGAATTTTTCTTTTTTGTTTGTTTATTTGTTTGTTGTGTTTGTGTTGGTGTGATATGGCATATAAGAATAATTCCAATTTTAATCCATATTACACCCCTAACTATTATTCGGATATTACCAACCCGGCATACCCTAACTTTGACCAATCTAGTGTGCCGGAATGGTCTTATCCGAATGAGTATAACCCACACCCCCCATCTTATGACTATAATTTCCATAATAATTTCAACTCGTCACAGAGTTCATGGGGTTTCGAGTCCCCCGAGTCTAATTCTCAACCAAATTGTCCTCCATATCCATCTAGTCCACATTCTTCCCAAGATTCATACTCAGATCCACCCATTCAGAATAGAAAACCATCTATCGGGGAAATGATGAGTATGCACGAGTCCAAGCAACAACCACCATCAATCTTAGACATGATGATGCGTGAGTCCACCGATTCACAACTTCATCACGATCTCACTTCCTCTTCCAAATCCAATTCCAAAAGAGGCTTGAAGCCATGACTCAGGCTAGATTAGCTCGCGAGCATGATTTAGATATGATGGTTCAATCTTTGCGTTCTTACAGTTCGGCAAATTCTGATATCGCTGACCACTCTCTTAGAGCCGACGAACCAAGTTGCTTTGGACAACAAGATTCTATTTCAGTGCCATCATGTGAACTTGCCGAAACTTCAAAATCTGATAACTTGGCAAGTTTTTCCTTTCATGAATTA
This sequence comes from Agave tequilana, assembly GCA_038442645.1. Lineage (NCBI taxonomy): Eukaryota > Viridiplantae > Streptophyta > Magnoliopsida > Asparagales > Asparagaceae > Agave > Agave tequilana. Next base: position 79,084 of record JAVJIF010016344.1, read on the forward strand.
GAACTTGAACATGAATATGATCATGATCCCCAACTTGATGATTCAGTTTTATTTCCTGATTCAATAATGACTCCAGTGTCTCCACCTGATTTCACTTTTCCCGAGTCAACATTGGATCCTATTCCAATTCATCATGAAATTGAATCACCCATTTTAGAAGATCATATTAAACTTGACCTAGATTCTCACAATCTCTTTACTTCTGAAACTGATTGTACAATTCTGACGGAAGATGTTGACCTTAGTTTTGAAGAATTGTATGGCGATGAGCTAGAATTCCTTAATATTGGAAGTAAAGAGATATCACCCATATTAGGTCACATTTCATTGTGGGAAGAAGATTGTGGACTTGAGTTTCAATTTCTTGACATGGACCCACTTCTTGAACCTAGCCCGACTCCTGAGCCCTTACTTGATTTGAGCATCTTCCTTGAGTCGGTATTCGTTCCCGTACCTATAATGTCCAAGTCAATAATTCCATCTTTTCATACTCCATTTTGGGACAAGGAGGTTGAGACAATTAACTCTGAAATTTATTATGAAATGTGGAAATTTGATGGGGTGGAAATTCTAAAAAATGATTATACATATATTTTAGTGGGTTATGTAAGGAAAGTTTCTGGTGGGTTCCACCAAATTATCTGTTATCTTGATTGGGCCGCATTTCGTGGACCAATTAGACCACCTCCGGAACCACCACCCTAAGGTAACTTCCGCCTTCCCTTGTTCTGTTTCATGCATATATGCATTCATTCATACATTGAGGACAATGCATGAGATAAGTGTGGGGGTGGGCTTTACTAACATACTAACATAAGTAGACACTAACAAAATTTGCTAATAAAAAAAAAATTTAAAAAAAATGTTATAAAAAGGAAATATTTTGACTTATTTTTTGAAAGAAATCTAAGTTAGTTTTAAGGATTAGGAAAATCACGATTAGGATTTCTAAAAACTTGGTCAAAATAAATAAATTGTTTAAATTTTTAGGTATAGGAGAGAAATTGAATAAATAATTAGTCTTGATTTTTACCTTAATGAAATATGCATACCAAATGCATATCTAGGATTCTAAGACAAAGACCTTGTGCCTCATAAAAAAAAAAAGAAAAAAAAGAAAAAAATCACCAATTAAGCTGATACATGTGCCTCAAGAAGCATAAGTATTCATGCCTAAAGGTGAGTTCTAAATAAAAAAAGTCCTTAGTTTTGTGGCCTAGTTCACTCGAATTTGAGTCCGCGGGGTGTTTTCTCACCTGGTGCCCTAAAGCCGACCGGTTTGGGAGCCATCGACTTTAAGTTCGTTACATGGGTGGATTAGAAAGCCTAAGAAGACTAAGAAAAATAATATATGTATTAACATATCTAATAATCAATTAGTTAGGTATGAGGGCCTCAAGAAGCCTTGATACTTATACGAAAGAAAATTAGATGAGTTATACATGCCAAAAAAAAATAAAAAAAAATAAATATATTAACACATCTAATAGTCAATTAGTTAGGTACGAGGGCCTCAAGAAGCCTTGATACTTACACGAAAGAAAATTAGATGATGTTATAAAAATACTAAAGAGGCATGAGAGTCCAAGTTAAGGAATACCTAGATTCACAAGGGTGCGTATGACTTTTGGTAACGAAAAAGACTATATTAGAAATTCAATTTTAATCCTTACCTAAAATGAATAACAATTGACTTTATAAAGACTAGGTTTGAAGAATGAATAAAATTGAGGATCCTAAAACTTATAGACTACTTAGTCTCTTCCAATATAAGACAAATATTTTCCTTTTTATGGATTTTGTGGGTGTAATCCGCTGAAAACCCTCACGAGACAACACTCGTCCTCTAGGGTAACCTAGAGGTTTAACGGCTTGTTGCACGTGCTAAGTGCAATCGTGATTCCTACGAAAGTGAGTTAGGTTAGATTAACTTTTTCTTTTTCTTTGTTTTTACTCGAGGACGAGCAAAAAGATAAATGTGGGGGTGTGATTGGTAGTGAAAAGTGCATTTTTATCATCATATTTACCGTCACATTTTCATATTTATTTATATAATTCTGCACATTTATTAATATTTTGTGATTTATTGTGTGCAGGCCTCGAAATAATAAAAAGAAAGAATTAAAGCTTAAAGAGCCCAAAAGCCCAGATCCAAGCCCATATTTGAAGCCCAAGAGTAAAAGTGCAAATATCAATTGTCAAAGTGCAATTATGCAAGGGCTAAAGTTGCAATTATTAAAGATGAGGGAAGGATAGAATTCTACCCAACCCTAAACTCTTGCAGGATGAGGATAAAAGCCAAAGAGAGTGCAAAGATAAAAATTCAAAGAATTCGGATTCAGACTGTACACGTTTTAGTGTTTAAATCATAACTTTTGCTACAGTTATGCAAATCCGATGATTCAAGATGCTCCAGAAAGAAGACTTGAAGACCTACAACTCTTATGTTGATCAAACTTTCCAATTCAATCCGTAGATAAGCTGATTTCGGCGATCAACATGATAAGAAGTTGCAGGACAGATTTGAATTTCTGGAGATAAGATCTTTTTGGGAGAGTTGTACTAGGACTCTACATCTTCCAACACCTATAAATATCCCTGCAAATGCAACACAGAGAGTAGACAGTCCAGAGGCGAGCCAAGGGCCAAAAGCTAGGGTTTTTAGTTTCTAGGTTAGATTTTCTTTTCTTTTTATTTTCAAGAGAGAGAGAGAGAGGCTTATATTGAGCGTGACACCGATGTACCCTTCCTCTTCTCTGCATTTGTATTCAGCAATAAAGGTAATTATTTTTCTTTTGTTCATTGTTCTGATGTTTTATTTTTCTTTTTGTTTTCCTTTCTTTTTCTCTGTGATCTCTTGTGGTTGTTGATGAACATGCAAGTGGATTCCAAAAGCAAGTATAACTAAGCTATGTGAGAGCCAACGATAGTTCATGAAAACGTTCTCCACTTCCAAAGCTTCGCATCACTTCGTTCTTGATATGCTTGACGATATAATGTGCACAAGGACCGGGCTCGAGTTTATGATCTATGCGTTGAACGCCTCCTAAGCAAGGTAGAACATGTAAGGTTTTCACGTTTTTCTTCAACCAAACTCAAGTAAGTATTCTTTTCTTTTCTTTTCTTTTTGTAGATTAAATCACAACTTCTCCATATTCTTTTCTACCACCCATTGTAAATACCACTACTTAATAATAAAAAGATAATTTTTAGAGATAACTTGCTTAACGCTTCCATCGCAGTCCCTCCTTGAGGATCACGACCCGCATAGCCCTGCTACCGCGGATTAGAACTGAAACTTGCACATCTATTTTTAAAACTAAAATACCATCTTTTGTGTGCAGGAAATCTCAGTCAACAGCACGCTGCGGTGCTTTACCCGCTATGCTTCTGCGAAGACAATTAGCCTTAGATGGTACTTTGGCTTCGGCTTTGCGGTCATGAACCCTGCGCGTACGCTGTGGTGCAGTGGCTCTGCTCATAAGGACGAGGCCGGCGCGAGGCATTGCTGCTCTTGAATTGGACAACGGTATGATTGCCGTTGTAACTTTATGATTGGAGCAGACAGGCATCTTGCCTTTTTCTTCACGAGAGAGGCGCGGTTTAGGCGTAGCTACGGCTGAAGCTTCGGTCGAAGACTTCTGTTTAGGCCTCCATACCCGCCTTGGCAGAGGAGACTTAGGTTCGCAAGGAACCTGATTAGCCACACACGAGGCTGAGGGGTGTTGGCAGAATTCTGCTTCCGGTTTCTAATTTGAAACCTTGGTCGTGGAAACCCTCCTATGCTTCCGTGCTCGAAGCGTTGGGCCACCCCCAGAGAGGACTTCTTCAAATCTTCCTTGATCGAACTGAACCACCAAGTTCTCACAAGTAAAGGAATCAGACTACGGACGTGCTCCCTTGTTGCGCCAAATAACCGCAGTAGGTCCGTAGAGAACCTTTTTAGTCTCCATAGAGACTTTCCTTGAAGATATAGCCAGAGAAGCTCTGGCTGCACCGGCTTTTCTGAATTCAGAGTTAGACCCGAAGGTCTGTTCGTCGCATTGCGACACTTGATTCTCGGCAGTGGAGAATTTCGTCCCCAGCGGAGTCGCCATCTTGTTTTCCATTATGTTTGCAAAGGGGGAAAACTTACAAAAAAGGGTTGAGGAGCTAAATTACAAGTATTCTTAAAAAGATTACAAGTAGATCTCCTCAGAGATTCTGGAGAAGTGTGCCGATAGGAGTCTGGTCAGCGCGCGACCACTTTGTCCCTTTGACGATGCGAGCGATGAGATTCCCTTCTCGCCTGGTTCGGGGAATCAGAGAATAGAAGGTTGGTAGAACCCTCTTGCTGCTTCTCAAAATCGCCTTCAATAAGGAATTCCTTCTCGCCTGGTTCCGGATATTCCTTGAGAAGAAGGACGATGTTAGGGTATCAACACCCTGGGTAGAGAAAGCAATTCTCTAAAAGGTCTCTGAATTCGAGAACGCACGGTGCTTTGTGAAGAAGCCTCTGCTTGTGGAGCTCTTCTGTGCGTCTGTCTGCCTCTATTGATCTCTATTGATCTCTCTCGATTGATCGATCCTCTTTCTCCTTGTACCCCTGGTGGGCTATTTATAGGGAGAGCAAGGGTATAATCGTCCCTTGAAGATATGGAAACAGATTGAATCAAATCTGTTTAAATCTGGAAATTAGCCTTGCTGCGAGGCTAGGATAGCTTCTGCGGAGCTAGAATTGGCAGGTCGGTTGATCCTCTTGATCTGTTTTGATCCTTTCCATATCGTTGGATGATTTCCCCTGATCTTCTTACTCGTTTTAGAAGAGTCAAGAGATTGCGGCAATCAACTGCCAAATTTGATCTCTGATTTGATCTTAATTGGATTTGATCTGATTGGATCCGATCTCATCCGGAGATTTGATTGGTCAAAGGTTGACCGTGGCAGATCAATAATGGCGCTGCCCTCATTGAGCTCATGGCGGAGCTAGAGGTAATTCTTGGCGAAGTCCGAAAAAGAGGCTTTTCGGCGAGGCTGTCAGTTGGCTTCTTGGCGAGGTCGAGTGATATTAGCCTCTCAAGCGAGGCTATCCCTTTGGGCTCATGCAATGCTAAGTGCTAGCATCTTTAGACCTGCTGAGGTCTGTTTAGAAACAATCTGGGTTCACCGTCTGCTTGCTGGATCAGTGGAATCCAAGTTGCTTCCTTGTCCCTTGGAGATGGGTGAAAACTGGTCTTCAGCTCGTCTGTCACTTGCCTTTTGTAAATGTCAACAAGTTTAGACATTGTTCGGACCAATAAGAATCTTGTCTTTTTTAAGTGTCAACAATAAGATGAATAGGCAATATGAATATATGCAAGGCACAACACAAGCAAATATGATATGATGCTAAGAATGATGCTATGCACAAATAAAACAAGAGAGAGAGAGTTGAGAGACAATGGATCAAACGCAAAGGCCAACATATGTTTCGAGGTTCGAGCACCCAGCTCTACATCCCCGCCTACACCACCGTGTAGGATTTCCAATCTACTATCTCCCACCGAGGGAACCTCTACCGAAGAGGATTTGTTACAACACAAGGAGTACCAAACTCCTCTCTCAATACAAACACCACCTCACACAAGAGGGGTAGGCCCTTAGCCAATACAACAACCAACACCTCTACCGAAGAGGGTTTACAAACTAAACTCCACCTCTCACTAGAGGGAGCAAACACAAGCCTCAACCTCTACCAAAGAGGAAGCAAACCAAACCTCAACCTCTACCAAAGAGGGAGCACCCAACAATGAAAAGGGTTTACAACTTGGTGGTATCTTTCAACCACAAACAATCTCTCTTTCTTTATTTCTCTTTTCCACAAACAAGGATCCTAATAGAATAGGATAGATGATAGCTCAAGTGTGGAAAACTAAGTGTTTTGATCAAAGAAGACTCTTGGGAAAACACCAAAAATGATATAGAGATTTTGCTCAAAAACAATTCCCAAAACCTAGTTTCTTTGAAATAAACAAAACACTTAAAAACAAATAGAATGAATCTTTTTGCTCTTTAAACTCTTTTAAAACTTCTTTTTAAAATCAGAGAATTAGAGAAAATCAGCTCTAAAAATCTTGGCCAAAACCCTAAAGAAATGGGGTTTATATAGGCCAAAACAGAAACTAGCCGTTAGGCTGATCTGGCAACCTGACAGGCTACCGGTCGGCCGGCCCGGCCGACCGCCAACGGTCAGAAATGTGACCGTTAGAGCAACCCGGTCGACCGCCCGGTCGACCGCCCGGTCGACCCAAATAAACAGAGAGCAGAGCTCTCTGGTCCGGTCGGCTGCCCGGCCGACCGTCCCAATGTGTGCCAGACGTGCACGGTTCTGTGCACGTCGGTCGACCGTACGGGTCGACCGGTCTATGGTTCGGTCGACCCATGCGGTCGGCCAATCTGGCCTGACAGACACTGTTCTGGGCAGAAAAACAAAAGTTTTTTATTTCTAAAAATCCTTTTCAGTCTTGTAAAAATACCCAAAATAGTTTTATCATTTTGCATTGATATATAAACATGTGATAAAAATTTCAACTCAAATATCAAGCATATGAAACTATTTTTGTGTCTTTTCATTTTTACCAAAAATCAAAACATGTGGATTTTTCTATACATGAATAGGATAGTCAAAATAAGTTTGTATAAGTCATGTAAGCATGCATGTATAACTAGAATACATCTATTATACATATAAACCATATAAACTTGTTTTGATCAACTATTCATGAAAACATATATCGGTTAAACTAAAAACCGAAAAACTAATATCCAACATAAAACTTGTGTGTGTTGTGCACTTGAGCATATCAACTATACTAAACTTTAAAAATGGATCTAAACACACTATCTAAACTAGGATACCTAAGCCTTCTTGATGACCTCCATCTTTATGTAGACTCGATCCCAAACATGATCCATCGAGTGTAAAGGTATGATCTTGATGCTCGGGCACCGGAATCACCAAGTGAAGGCTTCTAAACTCATCTTTTTGAAGCAATCACCAACTAATATCTTGCTCAAGGATCTGTAACTAAAAACAAATAATTAGTGAACATAACTACATGAGTTAATCATCATCAAAACTAGGGTGTAAGGCCTTTGGGCCAACAGAGGTATAATGTAGACTTTGACCACAAGCTAATCAGCTAGGTCAGGGCAAGATTGGTGGGAGGTTATCCGTCAAAGACGTTCCTTAATTAAGTAACCACCAACCTTCGGGCTTTCGACCCTTAATCCCTTTCCTAGACACTGATTTGGCAGGAGTCAAATTCAGACACTTTTTCCCCTTAGGATAATCTCCTAATGAGTTCGAGATGTCCCTAAGGCCAACGTATATCTGATTTTACTTAGACTTAGGTTGTGCATGCTTGGAGATGGTTTGTGGGCTAAGGAAGGGTAATGACTTCCCCACCTTATCTTGAATTTGGTTTTGCCCTTAGAGTTAATTGTGCAAAGTGTGCAAGATACAGAAAAGTAACATTCAAAGCAAAATATCACCCAAGAATGTTTCCTAAACTATATGCTATGCATACGTACCTTTTCTCCAGCTCTCTTCAACAGTAATTGTAAAGTAAACGTAATTAGACAAATGCCTAGAATGCAAGTCTAAACGTTTTTTAAGCAATTAACAATCACTCAAATTACTGTTGGATTAAAATAGGGATGGTGGATAGCAGAAATAGCAAAAATATAACGTACAAAAACTTAATTTTTTGCGAGCAATATGTCCTGCAAAAAAGAGTTTTTAGTAATACAATGAAATTTTAAGTTTTTGCAACGCAATTTCTTGAAATTCTGTTTCCTACTTTCGAGAGTAGGGGCACAGAATTTGCAAGTCTTCTCTTGCAAAACTTGAATGCTAGATCTGAATCTTCAAGTCCCTGAAACAACACACAAAACTTGTTAAAAAATAAATACACCGTTCCCTCCCCGGCAACGGCAAAAATTGATTGCTAAAATGAAAGAACAATCAAAGAGTTTAAGAATTTACCGTGTAGCTTGTGGCTAACGGGTCGTGTCCATGAGGAGGAATGCGATGGAAGCTTTTCGGTGATTCGTTTAAAAACAAAGAATTGTGTTCGTTTTTTAATGGAAAAAGAGAATGGAAAGAAAGAGATGATTAAAAGAGAAATTGCAACTTTAGAGAAGGCTTTGGAGAAGGTAAGCTCGAAAATTGTTTTGTTGATTATAATAAGGAAGAAAATCTGGGCTCACTATCTCACTACTCAATCGTTCATTCTTCTATTGAAATCCTAAGTGCCTCAAATTTATCATAGGCAAAACTTAAAGTTGATTTTTAGAAAGTTTGAAGTAAAGCATATAAGATGGTTGGAAGAGTTCACTCTTTTCTTTGAAAAATCGTTTAGAATCGAATGTTAAATCATCAAGCGCGAAGAAGCAAGAATGAAGTAAAAATAGTTCAAGAAACGTTCATGAAAGAAGTAAGAGTTTAACAGTTAAACCCATCCTCATGTGTCTTCAAGAACACTTTCAAGAAGAAAGGCTTTAAGTAAGGCATGCAAATGATTCATTGGGTATTTTTCTTTAAAAACAGAAGAGAAGAAGAACTAGAGAGAGTTACAATAGTGAGCCCAGAAAACTATATTAGTTACTCATGGAAAACAAATAAGAAAGCAAATAAATAATGCAAGACATACCGTAATACGAATGGAAGAAAAAGCAGCTCGATTCTTGTATTGATGTCACTTCAATCTTCAAGTACAAGCACTCAATTCCTCCCTCACACAAGTATGTGTACTGACTACAAATTGAAAAACAAGAATACAACTTTTGCACTATCTAACAAAGAGCCTAAATCCTTAGAAAATAAACGCAAATTCTAATCCTAGTCTTCGCTCCTTTTTGCTCTGTTGAAACTGGTATTTATAGGGAAAACCAAAAGGGGAGGATCCCGGGAAGATTGGGGGAGCAAACGCTCCCCCAACTGATGTAACAAGGCCGCGAAAACGCGGCGAAACGCGGCCCTGGTGTGGCCAGGTGGCCACACCCAGTTGGCTAGCTCCCCTGGTTTGGTGAATTTCCCGTATCTTCTTCTGGTTTTCTTGTTTCTGCTCCAAAAGTTGACGAAATAGCCTTTGATTGTTTTGGCTTCAACTGCTTGATTCAGGGAGGATTCTTCTCAACCTCTTGATATGCCAAGATTTTGCCCTGATTCCTTGATTTCGAATTTACTCTGAATTAAATCAGAATTTGGTGGTCTTTTGGGCTTGTTTCTCTTTTCTTTCTTTTAGCACTTGGGCCTACATTTAACAAAGAAAAAAGAAGACTTATTAATAGGATTTATTAGCTAAAAAGTATGGTAAAGTGACAATGTAAATGCAATATATGTGACTAATCAACCAAGAAGGTCCTCGAATCCCGGAGATGTTTCTCGCCAAAACCAGGGATTTAACTCCCTGGTTTTGACGCGAAAACGCGGTCTGGTGGGGCCACGTGTCGATCTTCGACGTGTGGCCCCGTGTCGTCTTCTGGAACCTACTTTTGCCTATAAAAAGGGCAAGGGTTGGCCAAAACGAGAGATGATGGGGTTTTTTAGGCTAATTTTCTCTCTTTTGTTGTAGATTAGGATTTTTTTCTCTTTTATTTTATATTTTCATTTTGTTTTTAGATCTTGTAGTAGGGCTGAGAGATTCAGAGAGAGATAGAGAGATATTGATGTAATAGATGATGACAATCTATGTAAAGGTGTCTCCTTTCTTCTCCAATGTAATCTTCTCCATCTTCTACATGATGCTTAGTAGCTAACCACTTACTTGATAATCCACATGAATCTAATAGCCTCTACAAGGCCTTACTCTTGCAAGAGCCATTGATGGCTCATGATGATAGGTTCTAACATCTAACTTGCTAGCCAAGCTAACTCTCTCTTATTTCATGCTTGCTTCCAATGATTTTGATGATCTAATATTTGTATTAGTTTGCTCTTGATGCAAGTTTGAATGTGAAAAACTATCTTATTTGTCATGCTATATCGTCTCTTGAAGCCAAGGATTAGTGATGGCCAAGGATCCATGTGAGGAAACTATCACTAAAAGGTTAGCATGTTAGTGGAGTAATTAGTAATTAGAAACCATGAGATTTCTTTCATAGCATTCCTCATTCTTTTCACCTTATTTTAAGAATCATTTTCAAAACCTTTTTATCATTTTCTTATCGATGTTTTCACCAACTTCTTAGTTCACCTTTATTTCATCTTCTTTTCTATTTTGTTTTTCAAATCATTTCTCTTTTATTTTCACATCGTTTTTCATCGTCTCTCCACCTATTTTCATCGTCTCTCCACCAACCACATGCTTAATTTTCTTTTCTTTCCTTTTTCCAATTCTTTTAACAAAGAAGACTTGTTAACATACGACATGAATAGAGACTGTTAATGCTTCTATCGCCTCCCGTCCCTATGGATTCGACCCTTTGAGCCAATGCTATAACGGAAGTATCGAGGGAACATTAGCACATACGAGCTTTTCGTTGATTTCATAAACACATGTTTTAGAGTCTAGTTCCGTCCCGATCAAATTTTTGGCGCCGTTGCCGGGGAACGGGAATGGTTTTGATTTCACGTTTTTGTTAACATTGTCTTCTCTGTTTTGGTGTGCAGGTCACAGTTTATAGGAACTGAATATTGCAGAATAACCATTAGCACTGCAGCTCCCTTGCTCTAGAAAGCAGGGGCCCAGATTTCAAAGTTACACCGCGCAAACGCCACATTAGCCGCGCTTCTGCGGCCAATTTGTAGCATTTGTGTATCTTGTTGTCCTGGGATGTGTATATTGTAATAGCTAGTGGATTTGTGCTGCTATTTTTCTGCTTTGATTGCCTACACACCGCAATAAACTAAAGAACTAAAATATGGTATTTTGGCTGCTTTTAAAACGGTTTAGATATTTGCATTTAGGCACGTGTCAATTTAATTCTAATATACTATATTTTATTCTGTTGTTGTGATCTTAATTGAGGTGTACATATGGCATGCATATAGCATAGGACAAACACGTGGGTGATTTACTCGCTTGTTTTATATTCTTGTCTATATTGCACACTGCACAAATTGAAATTAAGGGCAAAACCCATACAAGATAAGGTGGGATTTCATCACCCTTCCTTAACCCAAAAACCACCTCCCCACTCACACAACCCAAGTCCTAATAAAAATTGATAGACGTTGGCCCCTAGGGACATCTTGAAATCATTAAGAGATTGACCGAGGGTGGAACTTGTTTTGAATCTTACTCTTGTGAAATCAGTGTCTAAGGTTGGGAATTAAGAGGTTATGCCTCGAAGATACCATGGTTTGGCGTAATTAAGGCCCGTTGCTTATGCACGGATACCTCCCACCATATTTTACCCCTACCTGGCCGATTAGCTTGTGGTTAGATTCAAGCAACAACCTCCCTCGGGTAATCGACCAGTTAGGAGTCATCTAGGTCAAGGTCAACCTTAATATAGGCTTGGTTTTGATTTTGTTTCTTTTCTTTTTGTTTGTTGTTTGCTTTTTCTTTTTTTTGTGATTGTTTATGAAATGGAATTCAACAATAACAATTCTTTCAATCCTAATATGAATCCATATTTCAAACTGACCCCATTCGATTCAGATAATTCCAACTCGATTTTCACAATATGTACCAAGCAAATACACTGGTTAGACTTATCCGAATCAATACAATCCATACCCATAATCTTATGACTATAATTTCCAAAATAATTTTAACTCTTCACAGAGTCAATGGGAATTCACCTCCCCCGAGTTAAATTTTTAACCTCCTTATCAACCATATCCACCTTGTCCACAAATCTCACAATATTCATTCCCCGATTTCACTTCCTATACTCCTTTTTCTGGACCTCCAATTGAAGAAAAATCTGAGTTAGAAAAGAGTATAGAAGCCAACTTGCAAGAGGCCGAGAGATAATATCAGAAAATGTTGGCCTCTCTAATTCCACAATATTTTCAAGAGTCTTACTCAGTTCCACCTCCTCATAATGAACAACCATCTACCCTGGAAACGAGTAAGGAACGCTTGTGTGAGTCCACGCTTCAATCTCAAATCATGTTGGACTCACAATCTTTACTATCTTTTCAAAACCAAGATTCTTATACTCCCTTTCTGGAACATCTACATGCAAAAAATCAAGTCTAGAAAAGAGTATAGAAATCTTGTAGGAGTCTGCATTACAATTTCAAAAATCTTCTTCTCAGTCTATTAATAGGTTGGAAACACAATTGAGTCAATTGGTCAACATTTATAAAAATGAAGAAACTCTCTCTTCTCAACATTTAACCAATCAAAATACCTCTAGCTCTATCAATTTGACCCATAACTCTTGTTGTTTTGGAAACCAAGATTCCTATACTCCTTTTCTAGAGCAACCACTTGAAGATACATCACATCTAGAAAAGAGTATAGAAGTCTTGCAAGAGTCGGCGCTACAATTTCAAAAATCTTTTACCCTGTCTATCAATAGGTTGGAAACATAATTGAGTCAATTGGTTAGCATTTATAAGAATGAAAAAAAAAACTCTATCTTATCAACCTTTAACCAATTCAGCTATCCCTAACTCTATTGATCTGACCTAGGACTCTTGTTATTTTAAAAATCAAGCTTCAATTTCAGCACACCCATCTGAACTTGACCTAACTTCAAATGTTGAAAATCTCATTGACATTTTGGCAAGTTATCCTTTTTTTGAGATTGAACTTGAGCATGAATATGATCCTGAAGCTCAACTTGGTAATTCACTTTCACTTCCTGATTCAGTATTGACTGAGGTGTTTTTACCTGACTTCAGGTCTTTTCCCGAGTCAGTATTGAATCTGGTGCCTATCCATCGTGAAACTGAATTACCAATCTTTTATGATCATCATATTGAACTTGACCAATTTCATACTTTTGAATGTTCCATTGACAAATTGGCAAGTTTTTCTTTTAAAAAAAGTGAACTTAGACAAGAATGTGACTTCAATTCTCAAATTTGTGATCCAGTTCAAATTCCTGAATCAATCTTGACTCCTGTTTTGTTACCCAACTTGAGCAACATTTTAGAGTCAATTTTGGTTCCTACACCTGTCATTCTTGAACTGAAATCACTAACATTAGGAAGTCACATTCCATCATGGGGAATGAATGTGGACTTGAGTTTCAACTTCTTAATTTGGACCCACTTCCTGAACCAATCTTGACTTCTGAATCTTTACTTGACTTAAGTCTTTTCTCTGAGTCGGAATTAGTTCCTGTACTTCCTGAGTCTAAATCAATCATCCCATTCTGGGACAAGGGTCTTGATAAATTTGACTCTAAAATTATTTTGAAAATTTGGAAAATATATAGGGTTAAATTCTTAATAAAAATCATACATATATACATCATTCTAGTAGGTTGTATTTTAGAGGTCTCTGGTAGGTTCCTCCAGACTCCACACAAATTGATTGGGCCGCATTTCGTAGACCAATTAGACCACTACCGGAACCACCACCTTGAGATGATTTTTCCTTCCCTCTCTATTTGTTTCATGCATATATATTTCACGATGCATTGAGGACGATACATGAGATAAGTGTGGGGGAGGGTTTACTAACATAGAGTTTTTTTTAGATTTTCTTTCTTTTTCACTTCTTTTAGGATACTTTTAGAAATCTTCCCTTTTGTATAGGATTTTTCTTTCTTCCCTTTTGTATAGGATTTTTCTTTCTTTAAAAACTTTTTGAAATAAGAGATAAAGTTTTGATCTATTTTAAAAAAAAATTAAGATGATCTTAGAAATTAAGAAAACCTTACATTATGACATCTTAAACCTAGTTGAAATAATGGATCTTATTTAAAATTATAGGTTAAGTATAAAAGATTGGGGAGATAATTTTATCTTGAATTTCTTGTCTTAGATAGTATGCACTTCACAAAAAACACAATTTTTGGGATAGAAACAAAGACCTAAAATGCCATAAAGCAAAAATAAATAAAAAGAAAAAATATATATACGAACAAAAAAATCACTTATTAAGCTGGATAATTATGCCTCAAGAAGCATGATTATTCACGCCTAACGGTGGTCAAAAGAAACAAATAATCTCCCTTAATTTTGTGGCCTTGTTTACTCGAGTCCTTAAACCCGAGGTATATTTTCTCATCTGGTGCCCTAAAACCGTCTGGTCTAGGAGTCATCGGTTAAAGACTCACTACCCGGGTAAACTAGAAAGTGAAAGAAAACTAAGGGAAGAAAAAGAAGAAAAAGAAATATATATATATAAATAAATGGCTTGATGGTTAGAGTTGAAATCCTAGAAACTTTCACTATCACAAAGTGCATATTATCTAGGTTTTATGAAGGATAAAATATTCAATCCAATTTTAAATTCTTACCTTAATTGATGACAAAGTCTTGCGTATAGACTAAGCTTAAGGAAGAATAATTTTTGGTGGACTTATGACCTTAGATCGCTTATATTTTTGCAAAAATAATTCGAAAACTTGTCTCTCTTTCAAAATGTGTTTTCAAAATACTAACATTTGTCTCCTTTCTTTATAGATTTTATGGATGCAATCTGCTGAAAACCCTCAGGAGACAAAACTCCTCCTCTAGGGGTAACCTAGAGCTTTAACGGTTTGTTGCACACGCTCAGTGAATCGCGTCACCTGCGAAATTGGTGTAATAATATTTGTAGTCTAGTTTTTCTTTTCTTGTTTTGCTCGGGACGAGCAAAAGATAAGTGTGGGGGTGTGATTAGTCTATAATTATGCATTATTACATCGCATTCCCTACCGATTTATGAATTGTTGGTCTAAATCGTGTTTTGGTCTCTCTTGCAGATAAATCAAAAGATTAAGGGAAAAGAAGTAATAAGAACTTAATTAAACCCATTTTTGGGTAATTAAATCCGGATTTCTTGGAGGCCAAGCAAGGGAACTTTTAGAAGATGCATTGAACCTAAACCTTTGTACACACCAGACGAAGATCCGGACGAATATATCCGAAACCTAATCTACCAAGAAGGTCCTCGAAGACTGGAGATGTTTCTCGCCAAAACCAGGGATTTAACTCCGTGGTTTTACAGTGAAAACGCGGCAAATGCCGCATTTCCGCGGCAATCTGGTGGGGCCACGCGTCGATCTTCGACGCGTGGCCCCGTCTCGTCTTCTGGAGCCTACTTTTGCCTATAAAAAGGGCAGGGGTTGGCCAAAATGAGAGAAGATGGGGGTTTTTTAGGCTAATTTTCTCTTTTTTGTTATAGATTAGGATTTTCTTTCTCTTTTATTTTGTATTTTCATTTTGTTTTTAGATCTTGTAGTAGGGTTGAAAGATTCAGAGAGAGATAGAGAGATATTGATATAATAGATGGTGACAATTTATGTAAAGGTGCCTTCTTTCTTCTCCAATGTAATCTTCTCCATCTTCTACATGATGCTTAGCTAGATTTTCTTTTCGTTATGACTAACTACTAACCACTAACTAGCTAACCACTTACTCGATAATCCATATGAATCTAATAGCCTCTACAAGGCCTTACTCTTGCAAGAGCCATTGATGGCTCATGATGATGGGTTCTAACATCTAAGTTGTTAACTTGCGAACCAAGCTAACTCTCTCTTATTTCATGCTTGCTTCTAATGATTTTGATGATCTAATGTTTGTATTAGCTTGCTCTTGATGCAAATTTGAATGTGAAGAACCATCTTATTTTTCATATTGTATCGCCTCTTGAAGCCAAGGATTAGTGATGGCCAAGGATCCATGTGAGGTAACTATCACTAAGAGGTTAGCATGTTAGTAGAATAATTAGTAGTTAGAAACTATGAGATTTCTTTCATAGCATTCCTCATTCTTTTCACCTTGTTTTAAGAATCATTTTCAAAATCTTTTTATCATTTTCTTATCGATGTTTTCGCCAACTTCTTAGTTCACCTTTGTTTCATCTTCTTTTCTATTTTGTTTTTCAAATCATTTCTCTTTTATTTTTCACATTGTTTTTCATCGTCTCTCCACGTATCACATACTTGATTTTTCTTTTCTTTCCTTTTTCTAATTCTTTTTGTAAGTCACCTAGAGGGGGGGTAAATAGGTGTAAATGCTAATATAGAAACTAAATGCGCTAAATGCGGAAGCTTAAAACAATATTGCAATCACACTTAATACAACACACAAGTGTATCCGAATTCCCCGTGAAGGGCTCTGGACTAACTCCTCTTGATTCCCCTAGATATGGGTTGAGGTGCTATATGAATCTCTTGTGGTTAAGTACAAGTGAGGCACACACAAACAACCAAGCATATAAGATGAATAGGCAATATGAATATATGCAAGGCAACACAAGCAATAAATGATATGAAGATATGAATGATGCTTTGCACAAAATAAAGAGAGAGAGAGAGTTAGGAGACAATGGATCAAACGCTAACAACAAGATATGTTTCGAGGTTCGAGCCCCTAGCTCTACATCCCCGCCTACACCACTGTGTAGGATTTCCAATCCACTATCTCCCACCGAGGGAACCTCCACCGAGGAGGATTTGTTACAACAAAGGGAGTACCGAACTCCTCTCTCAAACACCGCCTCACAGCGGAGGGGTAGGCCCGTAGCCAAACAACAACCAACACCTCTACCGAAGAGGGTTACAAACAAAACTCCACCTCTCACTAGAGGGAGCAAACCACAAGCCTCAACCTTTATCAAAGAGGGAGCAAACCAAACCCCAACCTCTACCAAAGAGGGAGCAAACCAATCACCCGATCAACCTCTACCAAAGAGGGATACAACAAAAGCAAGGGTGTTTACAACAAGTGGTTTCTTTCAACCACAAACATCTCTCTTTCCTTTTTCCACAAACAAAGATCCTAAATAGAATAGGATAGAAGATAAGCTCAAGTGTGGAAAGAACAAAGTGTTTTGATCAAAGAAAATCTCTTGAGAAAATACCAAATTGATATAGAAATGCAGAACAAGAAATCAATTCCCAAAAACTTGTTTTCTTTGAAAATAACAAAACATTTAAAAACAAACAAGATGAATCTTTTTAGTACTTAAACTCTTTTGAAAACTATTTTAAAACACTTAAGAAGGTCTGGAAATTTTGCTCTTAAAATCTTAGTTAAAAACACCAAGCAATGGGGTATTTATAGCCCCAAAACAAAACTAGTCGTTAGGCTGATCTGTCAGCCTGACAGGCCTAGCGGTTGGCCGGCCGGCCGACAGCCAACGGTCAGAAAAGTGACCGTTGGGGCAACCCGGTCGACCGCACGGCCGACCGCCCAGATACAGAGAGCAGACTCTCTGATCCGGTCGGCCGCTCGGCCGACCGCCCAGATACAAAGAGCAAAGCTCTCTGGTCCGGTCGGCCGCTCGGCCGACCGTCCCTGTGACTGCCAAACGTGCACAAGCCTGTGCACGTCGGTCGACCGCAAGGGTCGACCGGCCTTTGGTGCGGTCGACCCATGCAGTCGGCCGACCTGGCCTGTCAGCCACAAATCTGGAACAGAAACACATGTTAAAAATATTTCTAAAAATTCTTTTAACTCTAGTAAAAATCCCCAAAAATAGTTTTAACATTTTGCATTGATATATAAACATATGATAAAATTTCAACTCAAATATCAAGTAAGTTAGACTATTTTTGTGTTTAAAACATTTTTACCAAAACCCAAAACTTGTATTTTATCAAACTAGGATTTTTCACTACATGAATAGGATAGTCAAAATAAGTTTGTATAAGAAGTTTAAGCATGCATGTATAACTAGAATACATTTATTATACATATAAACCATGTAAACTTGTTTTGATCAACTATTCATGAAAACAAATATCGGTTAAACTAAAACCAAAAAACCATAAAACGTGTGTGTTGTGCACTTGAGCATATCAACTATACTAAGCTTTACAAATGGATCTAAAACACACTAAACTCTAGGATACCTAAGTCTTCTTGACGATCTTCATCTTCAAGTCGACTCGGTCCAAACTCCGTGATCCAACGAGCAAGGCTATGTATGATCTTGATGCTCGGGCCCTGGAATCACCATGTGAAAGCTTCCAAATTCCTTTTTTTGAAGAAATCACCAACTAATATCTTGATCAATGATCTGTAACTAAAATCACAAGATAATTAGTAAACATAACTCCATGAGTTAATCATCATCAAAACTAGAGAGGAAGGCCTCCGGGCCAACACTTTTAACAAAGAAGACTTGTTAACATACGACGTGAATAGAGACTGTTAATGCTTCTATCGCCTCCCGTCCCTGTGGATTGATCCGTTGAGCCAATGCTATAATGGAAGTATCGAGGGAACATTAGCACATTCGAGCTTTTCATTGATTTCATAAACACACGTTTTAGAGTGCTGGTTCCACCCCGATCATGGATCTCAAGAGTTATCAAACTTACTACCTTGGTTTTAACAAGACTGTAAATCCTATACTAAAAAGACAAAGAGCAGAAATCTTCTTTAGTCTTTACTTCTTTGCAATCTTGATCTTTGAGCTTGGTGAATCTCCTGTATATGTCTTCTTGGTGCTTAGGCTCTTGGATCATCTTTATGGCGGCTCCAAAACAGTGTGAGTCTTATTGAAGAAGTCAAATGCAACAATGAAAATCTTAAAACTTATTTAAATGAAATTGTTAAAAAAACAATAACTTCATATGTTTTGTTATTTCAAAAGTAGGACAAATGGCCTTTGGGCCAACACTAATTTGGGTCTCCAAAAATTGCATATTTAATACAAGAATATGCAGGTTTTTATATGGGCCTCAGAAATCCTAGGCAGCCGAATAAGAATTCAAAAATCTAACAAAAGTCCTAGAAGAATTCTGAAGAACTTCCGTCAGCAACCGACTAAGCACCACAGCGGATTCGTTGTAAAATACGGCGTTTTCGCTGTTGAATACAATACATAATCGAATTTGACTTAGAGAACAGTTAGCGTAAGCGCTGCACCCCTTATAACTAGTCAACGGCGAATTCGTCGTCTATACGGTGAATTCTCCGTACTCTCTTTTATTTGTTCTCTAGAATTTATCTAGCTTTATTCTCTTCATATGTTGACTCTTTTAGGCTCTCTGGCTCCATCTAAGTCTTCTCAGAATTCTTCCTCTGCAACTCTTGTTTTTCATCATTTTTTCGATCTTTTCTCCAAAATTGCTCTTTGACTCAAAATCTACAAAACTTAATAAAACCAACTACCAATGCAACATTAATGTGGCAAAAATAGGTATAAAAGGATATAAAATATGTATACAATATGACCTTCATCAGTACTGGTTCGTTGGGATTACATGTCGAGGAATCTACTGTTCATGACTGCTCGCGCTGATAAGAGCGTTACACATTATGAATGTTGGGGAAGAATGGAGCTGCATAACTGTTGGCGAAGATGAGGATTTTGGAACTTCTGGTTCGAAGTTTAAAGCCTTCAGAATGGGGAGGGTCTCAGAGTGGAGAAGACCCGGAGGTGAGAACTTTGGAATGGTAAAGGTCTCGGAGCTGTAAAGGCCTCAAAATGGCGGAATGCGGCTCCGGGTTGAAAATGTCTTCAGGATGGATGGCAGCTCTAAGAAGGCTAGATGTGACGGAGCTTTAGAATGGACTCTGAGAGTTGTGGATGTCTGGGGAACCCTTTGTTCGTTGGAGACGTGTCATTATCTTGGTGCGGGTCAAATTTTGATCACTAAAGTGGCGATGAGCAGATCACATTGAGTCAAGCAAGCCAATGTACCTAGATGCAGCTGACTTTGCTTGATATAAACCTCATTTCATAGTCATTATTGCTTGATCTCTTTTATGTGGGCAGATGAAGCCTCTTGATCACTATATAAATCTCTCTCTCTCTCTCTCTCTCTCTCTCTCTCTCTCTCTCTCTCTGTCGTGTGTGTGTGTGTGTGTGTGTGTGTGGGGGGGGGGGGGGTGGGGGGGGGGGGGGGGGGGGGGGGGTTGGGGTTAAACGCAGCAGCATCATCCATTCTTTAAAAAAAATTATTGATAATTTAATTCTAAGCGATCTGGTGAAGGATACGGATGGACAATTTAAACTCATCTGCCTTCGAATTTTCTTTCCAAGAATTTGTTCTCTGCACCATTTTAAAAAAGTATGCTTCAGACGTTAGTTGCACAAAGAACATTCATTCATGGTGAAAGCGATGATTTCATTTGAGTCCAATGAGAAAAGATTTGAATATAGCAAGTGGTTGGTTTTATTAATCCATTTGCTAGGAATCTTTATGTTTTTAATGAGAATGTGCAGCACATATAGTAGAAGACGTTGAGGACTCGTGCCTCTGCCTGTTGAAAAAATCTACGGCCACCATTTTTTTTTTTTTTAAAGATAGTGAAATAGACCCATTAACTGCAAATAATATTTAACAAAATAATAGATACACATATCTTTGTGTTGCCGATTTCACGTACATGTTTGATATTTCTTTCCCATATATTGTTGGCGGTTGGTTCCTACCTATTTCCCTTAGATATAGACCAAGATTTCTTGTTTGTTTTTAATTTTGCTTTTCATTTTTACTTTGCTGTGTTTAACAGGAGGTAACTAGCCATATTCTACAGGTGTTGGGGTTCAGAAGCTGAGAGTATATATAATGCAAATTAAAACCTTTCTTAAAGGTTTTTTTTAATCTTGTTTAATATTTAATTCTAAGAAAAAAGACCTCTTTAAAATTTAATACCGACATTCAACAGGTCACGTCGGCACCACGTATGTGTTGAGCGATTTTGCCTCGTTTGTTTGTGGGTGGTTGCGGGTTCGGGTTAGACGAATCCCGTCGTAGAACTGTAACAATGATGCTAAATTTTATTTCCGACTTTAGTGAATCTGAACGTAAAATAGTGCTAAATTTTACGTCTGAATTTCGCAAATCAGGACCTAATTTTTAAAAAAAAATAAATCTTTTAGGTATGAATTTGACGAACTCGGACCTAGTTTTGAGGAAAAAAATATCTCCTTCTAATGTCTTCCTCTTCTTTCTCTACTTCCTTGCTCCTCTTCGCCCAACTCTCAACTCCTCCTACCCCGGCAACCTCTCCGACGTCACCCGCTGCGGCAACATCTCCCTCACTATCAACTTTTTTACTTCTCCGGTGAGCTTACCCTAACCCAATTGTTATCCATCAGCTCTTTGTTGAAGAAGGAAGTCAGGCCTGGGAACAAATCCCTCTTCAACGAGTTTCTTGGTCACCCCATCTCTTTCAAGAAGGTCCACAATGGCCTTTCCTCCTTGTGGAACCCTCAAAGTGATTGGGAAATCTTTCCCGTGCCTTATGCTACTTGTTTTTCTCTTCAAAGCGATGAGGATCTCGATCGAGTTCTCCTTGATGGTCCTTGGTCTTTGGACGACGTTGTGCTCGCCTTGGGTCATTGGACCCTCGATTTCCGGCTGTCGCTGACTCTGCTTCCCTAGGCGACGGTCTGGATAAGGCTTCCTGATCTCCTCCTGCCCCTCTAGACTAGATCGGCGTTGGAACTTGTAGTCGCCATTGTTGGCCACCTCGTCAGGTTTGAACAGGCCATCGAGCTGTTACTAAGGGTCGATATGCTCGTGTGGCAGTCAAGATCGATCTCGCTCGGCCACTCGTGCCTGGCTCTGACGTGATTTTCGAAAATTCCGATTCGCCTCCGTTCTGGCGGGGGTCGGATAAGAACAAAGGGAAAGGGTGTGGGGGTCAGGAGACGGGGAATGGGCGTAGGGAGTCAGCGGTAGGGAAGGAGGAGCGGTGTTACACACACTTACGAAATAGTATAGGTCAATTTTAACAGGGTAGGGCTGGTATTTAAATATAAAATGTTGATATTTGAGCGAAAAAGATTTCACCTCAAATCTTTTTGAAAAAAACACAAGTGTGTGTGTGTATATATAGAGAAATGTAAATCAGCTGACACAGGAGGCAACTCCCTCCTATATCGCACTCAAAAATCATATTTCCCGAGTGAATTTTCAAGATCTGACCGCACGTTATCATCTTCATATTCTAAGATATACACATATAAAAAATCAAGTGATTTGAAGTTCATTTACTCATTGATCTAATCGTTCCATTTTTGTTCTATTGTTAAAAAAACCGTTAATGTTTGAACCCAAAGAAAAGGAGTAAACAAACTTCAAATCACTTGATTTTTTATATGCATATATCTTAGAATATGAAAATGATAATGTGTGGTCAGATCTTGAAAATTCACTCGGGAAATTGATTTTTGAGTGCGACATAGGAGGGAGTTGCCTCCTGTGTCAGCTGATTTACATTTCTCTCTCATATATATATTATATATATATATATATATATATATATATATGAGAAAAATGTATATCAGCCCGCGGGGTGAGAGTACTCTCTCAGCCTGCGGTGACGTGGCTCAATTTGTCACCTCACTAATTTGCGGCCGCTTATAGGAAGAAGTTAAATTACCAAATACCCCTTATGAAAAAAACTACTTTTTCTTTAACTTCCTTATTGGTTTATTATTTTTGCCCAAAAGGCAATTTTTGGAGCGCACGTTGTCAGACTTGTTTATTATTATTTTTTTCCCCTTTCTTTTTGCCGCTCTTTATATGATTTAGGTATTGATTATAAATTATTTTTCCCCCTATTTTCTTACCTCTCTTGTCAGATCTAGGTTATCCTATATAGTTTATTTTTTTGTGTATATAATGTAGACAGAGACTTTGGTCGCAGAGTGTACATGGTTAATTGCGACCAAGGTCGCAATATGTTATTGATAAAGAGGGCCACATCATGCATCTAGGGTCGCAGTACAATGACTAGACTTAGGTCGCAGTACATTAGGTAGTGTTTCCTTTATATTAACAGCATATGTTGTTATTGATAAAGAGGGCCAGCATCTGCAATCTAGGGTCGCAGTACAATGACTGCAACAGGTCGCAGTACGTAGGTAGGTGTTTCCTTTATATTAACACGCATAGCGACCAAGGTCGCAGTGTTGTTGTTGATTATACTAAAGACCAGCAACTGCGACCAAGGTCGCAGTGTATTTTATTAAGACTCGGCCAACAACTGCGATCAAAGTCGCAACCTTCCATTTTAAAATTAACCTTAGAAAACAGATTCATATATATTAAAAAAAAAATAAAATACAATTTTAAACTTCTAATCCTCGTCATCACCATCGTAATCAGATTCGTTGTCAAGAGTATGACTGCTTTTTCCGTATCGCTTCCGTCCCTTCCTCCTCTTCAACGACAATCTCCTCTTCGCTTTCTTCTCTTCATGTTTGTTTTTGGTTCATCAATGAACTCTCAGAATGGGTCGTCTGTATCAAGCTCATCCTCTGACCCGTAGCGAGGCATATCTTCAGAATTATACATCCAATCATCATTAGATGATTGCTTCTTTCCGGTGAAGACGGTGGAGAAGACATTTTTTGAATCTATTTTCGAACAGTGAGAGTAACGAGTTTGAGCAAAAATAATTTAGTATGTTTTTAATCCTTTGCTGATGACCCTTTATATATTTTTAATCCCGGAATTCCAAGGGTTTAAGCTCTCAAACCACGTGAATATCTCCCAAACTTATTTTCTACCTTTTCCCAAAAATTGTATACTTTCTAGGTGACTGTTCAGTTATCCAAAACAGTTTTAAAAAGTTAATACACTATAACTTTAAATACTTGAACTCTAAAACAGTACATTATTGCGACCATAGTCGCATTGGGAACTGATAAATGATTAAGTAACTGCGACCATAAATTGTCAACCGTTAGTCATCAATACTGTCCTTCGTATAATTTCTGAATGTTTGTCTGATCCTCCTATGAACAATTTAATTGTGGTGTTTACATATATTATGCGACCATGGACTGCGACTATGATCACAGTACCGCGACTATGATCGCAGTATACTTAACGAGAGTGATAGTATAATCACAGTTTAGTATTATTATATTTTTTGTTCTTTATTTTGTGAATGTTGTCTGATCCTCCTATGAACAATTAAATTGGTTTTTACTATATTATGCGACATGGACTGCGACTATGATCGCAAGTACCGCGACTATGGTCGCAGTATTTAACGAGAGCGATAGTATAATCACAGTTTACGTATTATTTTATATTCTTTTGTTCTTATTTTGACTGTTGTCTGAATAAGGACTGATTCTATAGTCGCAGTTCACCGTATCTTTTGTCTCAGCCGCTATAACGTATGAATTATTTTTAATTATTGCATCCGTAGTAGGACTGCGACTATGATCGCAATGTTTAGAGCAGCAGTCGCAGTTTAGATATGTAATTAAAAGAGCTTATAAGTTAATATAGTGAGAAAGAGACCTTACAAAAAAATAGAATTAAAAGCTTTTAAAGAAGACAAAATATAATTGAATATCAGAAGATCAGGAAATCCTAATCCTCGTCATTATCACCATCATAAGAAGATTCATCGTCTTTATTCTTCTGCTCTTCCTCTCATCACTTATTTCCTCATCATCTTCCTATTTTTGAAGTGTTTTTGTTTTCACCGTGAACTCCAGAATGGATCGTCTCTATCAAGCTCTTCGTCTGACCCGTTGTTAGGAAGCGAGCCTACAGCACAGAGGACATGCTTTCATCAAGCATGTCTCCGTCAGTGGCAGAGGAATAAGTCTTCTTCACTAACCCACATGAAAACTCATTATCATCATGAATAGGAGGATCAGTTATACATTATTTGATGTAGTGAGATAGTCAAAAGGAGTGAAGTCCAGACTGGTATCAGATTCACTAGAATATCCTGAAGACAAAGGACCGGTGGGGAACGATTGAAGTTGAAATCTAAGTGTTCAGAGGAAGAAGATGGGGAAGACATGATTCAAGAATGAATTTTTTTTGGAAGTTTTTGAAATCAAATTGAAAAAGGAAGAGCAAAAATATAGTTTTTAGGTATGAGATAATATATTAGTACAAGCATTATATAAAGGTCAATATTGTGAAAGAACATGAATAGTAATAATAATTGTTACAGGTGATAGTTGAGTATGGTAAGAAGTGGTAAAAAAAATTAAATATTTATTGAAGATTTATTGCGGGAGAATCCGAAGAGTTCTTTTTTTTCCAGAGGTTTAATACATGAAGTACAATTAACTTTTTATAGAATTGTTTGCCTATATCTTTAGATTACGTATGGTGCACATCTTTCCTTTCTTGAGATTAACATTAGTACATCTCTTTTTTCTAGACTGTTGTTGTATCAGGTAGAAAGAATATTATTACTTTATTTAATTCAGTGTAATAAATAGTAAATTTTTATAAGATTGATATACGCGAATTGATCTCAGGGTCGCATGGCTAATCCACCCTAGTCGCATATTAAAAATCTTTTACATAAGGCATGGAAAGAAGATTGCGACTTTGGTCGCAGTACTGAAGGAGGTCGCATTGTTGTACGATAGAATGCGACTAGGGTCGCAGACGTTATATAAAGAAGTTTTGTTATACAATGACTGCGACTAGTGATTGCGACTGTGTCGCAGTTGTCATATAAAATTGAAATTATATTGTATTAGGTCGCATAAAAACATTTGTTATACTATGAGTGCGACTAGTGACTGCGACTGTGTCGCAGTTGTTAATTATATTAAGTCTGCGACCATGGCATGTTTTTTAATTTTCAATGCTTCTGCTTATTTTACATT
This sequence comes from Agave tequilana, assembly GCA_038442645.1. Lineage (NCBI taxonomy): Eukaryota > Viridiplantae > Streptophyta > Magnoliopsida > Asparagales > Asparagaceae > Agave > Agave tequilana. Next base: position 104,730 of record JAVJIF010016344.1, read on the forward strand.
ATATTGATCCAATTTTTTTTATTA